>JARGCV010000079.1:8395000-8650000 GCA_034064705.1 Bothrops alternatus | reverse complement strand
AAGATACCTTGCTGCCCATGGTTGATGGTTGGAAAGAGACAAACAAAGACTCGGACCTACGGAAGGGACCTGTGCGCTTTACGTAGATGCGCAGAGCCCTGTGCACGTCCAGTTTATGCCATTGGCGTTCTAATCTATGGGTCGGATTAGGACAAAAGTTTGGTAGTACGAGGTCCAGCGTCCTGTGAAAGCTGGTGTTAACCTTTGGTATGAACGAGGGATCTAGTCTGAGGACCACTCTGTCTTGGTGGAAGATACACAGGTCCTCCCGAACTGAAAGAGCTCCCAGCTCCGAAATCCTTCTAGCGGAAGTAATGGCAATTAGGAAGGCCACCTTCAAGGATAGAAAATGTAGTGAACATGATCGCAGGGGCTCAAATGGAGCCTCCGTTAGGGCCCGTAACACTGTGGGTAGGTCCCAGGAAGGGTATCTATGCACCGGGGGTGGACTAGAGTTTGTCGCCCCCTTGAGGAATGCCGAGATCGCTGGATGGTGAGAGAGAGGGCCCCAATTGTCACAGGTGAGGATCGTGGCTAATGCCGCCACCTGTCTGCGGATGGTGTTGATGGACAGCCCCTTGGACATGCCGTCTAATAGGTAGTCTACGATGTTTGGGACGACTACTGAGAGGGGATCCAAGCCCCGAGAGGAGCACCACTGACAAAAATTGCGCCAGGTTGCGTCGTAAATTCTGTTTGTTGAGGGGCGTCTAGAAGCCTGAATCATATCGATTCCCTTTGGGGAGTAGCCCTGCCTAGTTAGGCACTCCTGCTCAAGTGCCAAGCGGCCAATTGTAGCCACTGCGGATCTGGGTGAAGGAGCTCCCCCTGAGATAGGGCCACTTTGTCCGGTGGGAATTTCCACGGAGGGGACAGGGACAGATCCACTAGATCTGCAAACCACGGACGCCGAGGCCAATATGGTGCAACCAATATTACTTCCGCCTGCTCCAGTAACAGCTTGCGGATGGTGGCTTGGATCAGGGGGAGGGGAGGAAAGGCGTACAACAGCCCCTCGGGCCACCTGCACCGTAGGGCGTCTGTTCCCTCGGCCCCTTTGGTCGGGAACCTGGTGAAGAACCTGGGGAGTTGGGCGTTGTTCGGGGAGGCAAAGAGATCCAGGCATGGCTCGCCGAACCTGGACCCTATCATGTCGAATATTTTGGTGTTCAGTCGCCATTCTGCATGGTCCACGGTTACCCTGCTCAGCGAGTCCGCCTGACGGTTTGCCTCCCCCGAGATGTGTTCCGCCCTTATCGATTTCAGATGGGTCTCTGCCCACAGCCCCAGTTCCTTGGCCTCCTGGAGAAGGGCCCAGGAGTGCGTGCCCCCTGCTTGTTGACATGGGCCTTGGCCGCTACGTTGTCTGTCAGGACTAGGACATGTTTGCCCGATACTAGGGGAGAGAAATGGAGGAGGGCCAGGTGGATGGCCCTTAGCTCTAGCCAATTTATGTTCTGCGTCAGATCTGCCCTGGACCAACGTCCCTGTGCCAGCTGCGTTTGGAGGTGAGCACCCCAGCCAAACAGACTGGCATCTGTCGTCAAGACTACCCTGGAGGGTTCCTTGAATACAGTCCCCCTGTACATGGCTGGAGAAACCCACCACTGGAGAGACGCAAGGACGTGGTGCGGCACCTGGACCTTGTGGGGAGAGGCGCTGAGGTTCTGTTTCTGGAAGGGGAGGAGGAACCATTGGAGGGTCCTCGAGTGGAGCCTTGCCCATGGCACTATCCCTATGCAGGATACCATCTTTCCCAGGAGTTGGGACAGCTGCACCAGGGGAACCCTTTTCGTGCCCCGGATCTGGGATATCAATTTCCGGATGCTCAGCTGCCGTTCCTGGGACAGGTAGACCCTGCACCGTTCCGAGTCTATCAGTGCCCCCAGGTGAAGGAGTCTCTTCGAGGGGGAAGTGTGGCTCTTCCCGAAGTTCACTGAGAACCCGTGGGACTGAAGTACCTGGATGGTGGTTCTCAGGTCTGCTTGTGCCGACCGAATGGATCTGGACTGGACGAGGATGTCGTCCAGGTAGCACTGCACGCGCACCGGCATCATCCGGAGATGAGCGGCCAAGACTGCTAGTACCTTCGTGAAGACCCTTGGTGCCGAGGAGAGGCCGAACGGGAGAGCCCGGTATTGATAATGTCGGTGCGCGTAGCAAAAGCGCAGGAACCTGCGGTGGAACTGGGCGATTGGGATGTGGAGATAGGCCTCTGTGAGGTCTATGGATGAGAGGAGATCCCCTTTTCTGATGCTGGCTAGTATGGACCTTAGGGTCTGCATTTTGAAACGCCGGTACACTAGGAACCGGTTTAGGCCCTTTAGGTCCAGGATCGCCCTCCACCCTCCTGATGCCTTGGGGACCACGAACAGGATGGAGTAGAAGCCTGTCCCAGTTTGGTCCTCTGGCACGGGTTCTATGGCCCTGATGTCCAGGAGGTGTTTGATGGCGGAGGATACCAGCCTTTCCTTGGAGGGATTTCGCGATACCGGGCACTGGATGAAGCGATCGTGTGGGATCGCCTTGAATTCGAGTGCTAGGCCTCGTCTGATTGTGTCCCTGACCCAGGAATCGGAGGTGGTCTGTTCCCAGACCTGATAAAAACGCTCTAGGCGCCCCCCTATTGGGATGTCCCAGAGGTAGTCACTTGGTCCGCCGGAAAGGGCGGTTCCCCGACCCCCTGAAGGGACGCTTAGTTTGAAATTGGGCCCTGGGTCCTGAATTTTGGCGGTCCTGTTGACGGTCCTGCCTCTGAGGGAAGGAACGTGAACCTCTGGGCCCATCCCAGGACTGCCCTGTCCGAAAGGGCTGCCGCCACTCCCAGGTGCCCGAGGGGCGTGCCGTCTGTCTGCGGGAGTCCGGCTGCTGCCGTCTATTGGCCTTCTTGGAAGGGTGGGCAATGACTTTACGTTTGTCTTTACCCTCGACCACATGTGGGTCAAGGATGGAGCCAAACAGGTCCTTGCCTGTGTACTTGGCCGAGGAGAGGCGGCACTTTGCCCGTAAGTCCGCCCTCCAGTGTTTCAGCCACAGGAGCCTGCGGGAGGCCACTGTGGCCCCTATTGAGCGGGCTGAACACTTGGCCGAGTGGAGAGAGGCGTCGGCCATATACTGTGAGGCCCCTATCAGTTTCACGAGTGTCTGGTGAACTCTGACCTGGTCAGGCGGGATTGTGGCCTGAAGTTCACGGAGCCACATGATGGAGGTCCTGGCGAAGAAGGAGGTACCTGTAGCAGCCTTAATGGCCTGACCGGAGGTCAGGTGTGCCCTTCTGTAGTTGGCCTCGAACTTCTTTTCGTCCGCAGAGAGGAACTCTGTCATGTCCCCTGAGGCTGCAGAATTTGAGAACAAGGAAGTTAGTGAGGAATCCACTGACGGTACCTCAAGTAGGGAAGCGAAAGACGGGGCAACATTATAGAGCTTCTTTTCCACCGTGCTTTCCCTGGGAATGGTGGACAGAGAGGCCCACTGGGCCTCCACCGCGTCCCGGAAGACAAAGGGACAGGGGATCTGTTTGTGTTCCACTACCTTCACCTTGAATAGCGGATTTGACTCCTTGTCCGCTGAGGTGGAAGGTTTCTCCTCCTGCACAGAGGTTAAAGAGGCAGTGGAGCATGGCTTTGACAGTAAAGGAGTAAAGATGGAGTGATCGAAGAGACAGGAGGCAGAGGCCTGATCGGGTTCTGCTTCCTCCTCGTCTGACATGGGGGTGTTCGCTACGTCTAATTCATCGGACTCCCCCTCCCCCATCTGGGATGAAGCTTCCGAATCAGTAGATTCCGGATCTGGGGAGTAGCTCTGCTGAGGGGGAGGATCATTGGGAGGAGAGGGGACCTGAGGGGGAACCTGTTGGGTCCCAGATGTAGACATGAACTGCGTGAAGACGTGCTGCATGAAGGCCTGGAATTGGGCCTGTGACCATGCCGGTCCCTGGGCCCCAAGGGTTGCCCCTACCAACGCTGGGGCAGTAGCCACTTGAGGGCCCTGCTGAGGAGGAGGGGAGGAGTGAGAGGGACCTGCCTGTTCGGTATCCCCCAGAGGAGTAGCAGTCCAGGTGGCATTTGGTTGGGAAGGCTCCCTAGTATTGGTATCCAGTGGGGCAGGGGGAACCGGATCGGCCCCACTGGATAGGAGCCTCTGTGCCTTGGAGAATTCTCTCTCCAGTGCTTGGTGCCTCCTCGAGGCCACTCGCTCCGCCGACTTAGAGGTCTCCTTGGAGGAAAGATGCCTGGTCTTGGCCTTCTTCTTACCTCCTGTATTTGATTCGGTTGCCCTGCGCTTTGGTTGCGCGGAGGGGGCACCTGAGACCGGTATAGCCAGGGGCGAGGAACTGTCTGCCATTGCCACTAGTCAAGCCTGTATAAGGGTGACTAGTGTAAGGGAATTGGAAAGTATGGCCGCAGAGCAATGTCCAGGGAAGAGGCGCAACCGCCTCTTACGCTGAGACCAGATAAGATGTGGCAGATCAGCCGGACAGGTAATAGGCCTGTCCTGTAGGCTGTGTGGCTAAAGGCCACGGCTATGGGAAAACAGGCGGCCTGTGAAATCCTTCACTCCTGCCGGGACCTAGGAAGCCAGGGCCCACGGGGTACTGCCTCCTCCAGCAGCCCTGGAATTGATTTCTTATGCTCCCTGCTATATCCTGATGGAGAGATGTATGAAAAGCCGGGCGTTCCTGCGGTTACGGAGGGCACCCCACAATGGCCTGGACACTAAGGTGTGCGTCAGAGGCTCTCCCTGGACGGGCCTAATAAGCTAGGCCAAGACGAGGGGCTCTGCGGCCTGGGCCCTGTAGGCCTAAATCAAAATGGCCGTCGCCACCCGGGAGCCTGGAGTGGCGGGAAAACTGCGACTTAAAATGGCGTCTGCACACTTCTGAGGTGATTCTCTAACCCCCGAAAATTCACGGCCCCGTGGAAGGAGTGGTACAAGCAATTCACGCTCTCCCTGCTCTGCTCCCCCCACCAGTCTACTTGCGTGTGGAGACCTGTTGCGATCCGTGACAACGGAGCCCCGTGTCCGGATCGAATATTCGCCGCCGTTTGCTGCGCCTCCTTGCCGTTTGAGCAGCAAATCCGAAGGTTTAAGCTACCACGGAGGAGCGGGATGCAACTGCTGGCTTGCGTGCCGGCTTCAGCAGCTGGGGATATTTATATCTCTCTTGTCCCCGTTCCTCCTTCCCGGCTGATTTTATTGAGCCCGGCGTTTCTGAGCCCGTGGGGGGAGCGGAGGCAGCTGCTGTTCGGCGGTTCTAAGCCCCTGGGGGGAGCGGAGGCATCGGCTGGCTTCCCCGCCGGCCTGCTGTGAGAGATCGGCCCGTGCTGAGGCAAACTCAAAAACCAGGACCGGATTGCTCTAATAAATGGATTGAAGGTAAAAAATAGCCTAAATTGAAGAAAAATCTTGGAGTTTGGTGATAAATTTGAGATTGAGTCAAACAAACTACGGAGCCTACTAAAAAGGTGTCTGCTCTGAGCCGAGACTAGGAAAAAACTGGGAGACACACCCAGGGGAAGGCGTGGCTAAAGCTTTTTTCCTAGTCTCTCTGAGCAGGAGGGCAGAAATAACCCTATCCAGTGGATTATACATCCACCATGCTGGAGAAAGAGAGAGACAGAGACACAGAGACAGAGAGTCATAGAAACAGAGAGAGAGGGAGAGAGACAGACAGAGACAGAGACAGAGATGGAAAGAAAGAGACAGAGAGAGAGACGGAGAGAGAGAGAGAGACAGAGAGACAGAGACAGAGAGAGACAGAGACAGAGACAGACAGACAGAGACAGACACAGAGAGAGAGACAGAAACAGAGAGAGAGAGACAGAGAAAGAGAAAGAGACAAACAGAGAGACGGAGACAGAGTGAGAGAAAAAGACAGAGACAGAGAGACAGAGACAGAGATAGAGACGGAAAGACAGAGACAGACAGAGAGAAAGAGAGAGAGACAGAGAGACAGAGAGACAGAGAGACAGAGACAGAGACAGACAGAGAGACAGACAGAGAGAAAGACAGGCAGAGACAGAGACAGAGACAGAGACAGAGACAGAGATAGAGATAGAGACGGAAAGAAAGAGACAGAGAGAGAGAAAGAGAGAGACAGAGACAGAGAGAGTCAGAGAGAGAGAGAGAGTCATAGAAACAGAGAGAGAGACAGAGAGACAGACAGAGATAGAGACGGAAAGAAAGAGACAGAGAGATAGAGACAGAGAGACAGAAACAGACAGAGAGACAGAGACAGAGACAGAAAGTCAGAGACAGAGACAGAGAGAGACAGACAGACAGAAAGACAGAAAGACAGAGAAAGAGAGAGAGAAAGGCAGAGAGACAGAGATAGAGATAGAGACGGAGAGACAGAGAGATAGAGACAGAGAGACAGAAACAGAGAGAGAAAGACAGAGAGACAGAGACAGACAGAGACAGACAAAGATAGAGACAGAGAGATAGTGACAGACATAGAAAAAGAGAGACAGAAAGAAAGACAGAAAGACAGACAGAGAGACAGAGAGAGACAGAGATAGAGACGGAGAGAGAGAGACATAGAGATAGAGATAGAGATACAGACAGAGAGAGAGACAGAGAGACAGAGACAGACAGAGAGATTCAGTTTTGGTCACCACGATGTAAAAAAGATGTTGAGACTCTAGAAAGAATACAGAGAAGAGCAACAAAAATGATTAGGGGACTGGAGGCCAAAGCATGTAAGGAAAGGCTGCTGGAATTGGGTATGTCTAGTTTAATGAAGAGAAGGACGAGAGGGGCGACATGATAGCAGTGTTCCAATATTTCAGGGGCTGCCACAAAGAAGAGGGAGTCAAGCTATTTTCCAAGGTTCCTGAAGGCAGGACAAGAAGCAACGGATGGAAACTAATCAAGGAGAGAAGCAACCTAGAACTAAGAAGCTTCCTGACAGAACAATTAACCAGTGGAACAACCTGCCTCCAGAAGTGGTGAATGCTCCAACACTGAAAGTTTTTGAGAAGAGACAGGACAGCCATTTGTCTGAAATGGTATAGGGTTTCCTGCCTGAGCAGGGGTTTGGACTAGATGACCTCCAGGGTCCCTTCCAACTTTATTATTATTATTATTAAGGATATAACATGTAAGCATCTGCAGTCTATTTATATTATGATTATCTCATTACATATATACAGGTGTTTTGTGTGTATGTGTATTTAGTATATGTTTTGTATTGATATATATTCTTTTCCATATGTTATAAATATTAAAGTATCATTTATATAGGTGTTGTTTACTAATTTATGTAATCAATTAATGAAGTATCCTAATGATGCTGAAGTTAACATCAAATCCACTTTCTCCCTTATATATTCCCAGATCCATTTTAATAGCTTTACAATTAGTATTCTTACCCCTCCCTCTCTTTTTTTTAATTAGCCAGTTTTGGAGAAATTACTTCATTCTGCATGGCCAAAGTTTTAAGATTATAAAAAAGAAAGGTTGGATTAACTCTTTTTGATGGATGGAATCTTTTATATCATGTTAAGAAATGGAAAATCTGATTGCTATTTAAGTCACCAACAATATGCAATAGAAATCAAATTTACTCACATTCTATTATACCAATAATGTGAAACCTTCTTTAGGCCAAAAACTATATCAGACCACAAATTTTAAAAAATGCAGGACCCATATTTTATTTAATATTTTTTCATTTCTGTAGCTGAGTTAAATTCAATATGCAACATGGGAAGATAGAGGGCTCTGAAGACCACAGCGAAGGTTTGGGGGAATATCCAATTCTGTTGTGCATTACAAAAAATATGTGTGCGCTGTTTTGGTTCTTGATTCCCCCTTATTCATTATACATCTGAACATTATCTTTTCCTTTCAACTAATTATTAATTCAGAACAAACTTCTACAAAAATGTAAATACAGAAGGAAAGAGTTAAATCATCTTTGCCTAAAACTGCAGAACTGCAATATATTTGCATGTGTTTTTCTCCCAAAGGACTGCACACCTAAATTGAGTCTTTCTTGAAAAATCCTACTGCTTAAGGAAACAATCGTTCTTCAAGTAATAAGGGGTGAGGAAGGAAAAAAATGAGCTTTAGTATTTTTCATATCATTATTTAAAGTGCATTAGAAAAAGTGGAAGATAAACCAAGAATAAATGGGCAAGTATGGTCAACACAAAATGATCCTAGAAAATTATCTTCTTTCCCATAAAAGCCCTATTGCTGATGTATTCATCCCAAGCTCTATTTAAAAAAAAAAACAGTCCTTCCATTAACTCACTTTCCAATATAACAAACAATCCCTTCCTTGTTTCTCCTGAGTAATGTACTCATTTGCCCACAGTTGTATGAAAAATTGTTCTGTTAGGAATTTGGCAAATGTTCAAAGTTTTCCATAATTAATTCAAAGCTCCAAATTTTGATTTCTCCATGATTTTTTAATATGATTAAATACTTGTTTACCTATACATGAAAAATGACCTCATTTGCAAAGTAAGTTGATATATACACTGGCTCAGCGCTATAGATATCTCTTCAGAAGCAAATCCCATTTATTGAAGCACTAACTTCTAAGCAATGACTGCATCGCATTTCAATTTTAAAAGACCTTTTCTTATTATTTGCTATGAGACTGAAAATCAAGGTGTGATGTTAAGCATTTAGCATTTCATAGAAATGTCATATCAGAGATTATACTTATATGTTTACTGGGAAAGTTTTTGTTCTCAATCAAACCAATGTAGAAAAGGCAGAGCAATTTCTACAGCATAATGTATTACCAAATTTTTACTTTACATTTCCAAAGCAGAATTTATTTTTCCTAAAGTATATTGAATTTTGAAGAGAAAAGTTATTGACTTTATGTACTAGAATAATAAAAATTGAATTAAATTTATTAGGATGAAATTAAGGTTCTCCGGAATAGGGCGGCATAGAAATCGAATAAATAAATAAATAAATAAATAAATAAATAAATGTATAAACTAATGCCAAAAAACAACCACGAAAATGAAAGATCTTAACCATTTCTTGAGTAACTGTGAGCTACCCCCAATATACTAGCATCAGAAATTCCACTTCTATGTATATGTAACTTCAAAAATTACTAAACAGTAAGTAACATATTATCTACTAAGGTACTGTAAAGAAATATCCAGTAGCAAGTGAATCTTTGAAAATATTTGTTGGTCTGCTATAAACACAAATAAAAATATCTGTCTTATTTTATCTTTAGCATTTATAAATTCTAACTATATGAGAGTACCAGCAACATTGCAGTCACTGACACCCAACTTCTCTACTGTATTCTTAAAACCCTTGAACTACAAATTTCCTGATTGGAAAAAGTCACATATGCATTACCTACATGGATAGCTCTATGAGTCAGGCAACTGTCTAAATAACTCATACATTTAGAGCAAGTTTTCATTAATATCCTGCCTTCATTTCCCTGATATACTGAAGATAACAGGGCTAAAAACATGAATCCAATGGAAGTATCAGGTCAGGGTGCATAGCAAACCAAGAGTGGCATGACCCATTGATTGCCTACATTTATCAGAAAGATTCTCTGTCTGTCTGTCTGTCTGTCTGTCTGTCTGTCTGTCTGTCTGTCTGTCTATCATCTATTTCACAACCTGGATTTCTAAAGTTATCACAGAAGCATTAAATGAATTATATTTTATGATAACTACCTCTAAAAAGTGTGTATTTTTAAGAGTCGAAGTACATATCCTCCCACTTCAGTAGATAACATCCCACTTTGGGGATCTGTCCTCCCACTTTCAATTACTCCAGTATCTTGAATTGTCTTATATTACAAATCTATGCACATGATTTGGAATTAAGTATTTTGAAATTCAGTGGACCTTATATGTATTATATATGTATAAGAAAATCTTGCTAATTTAAAATCAAAGCAAATAGTCAATTTGGATTTGTTCACACAGTTAAGTGAATGATAAGGTTGTACACTACAAAGTTTGTTTGGATTCCCTAATTATTAGTATGACTTAGGTTGGTCTTCCATCATAACAAAAGTTTGAATAAAACTGGTGTGTCTAAAGATGAAATGGAGTTTTGGCTACCTTATCTGGGCCGATCACTAGATAGTAACAAAGAAATTAGAAAATTGGCCATCTAGGCATCATCCAGATGTTTGCAGCCCAAATATGGTAGCTCTTCTTTTGATTGAATAGTGAAGCCATTAAACTATAGAGGAAAGAGGGAAAAGAGGAAGAGGATTAAGAAGAAAAAGAAGAAAAAGAATTCAGCATTGAAGAAGGCTCTTTTTAATTTATTATTAATTAATTATTAATTTATTATTAATTTATTATTTGATACCCTAACTAGTGGGATTGTAACCTAATTAAAATACATCGAAGTCAGCAACTACAGTAGTTGATAACTGTCACTTGATTACCCTTAAAAATTGATTTTAAAAAAAACCTTAACAGTGATCTGTTAATCTCCACAGGTATTAGATATCCTTGCTGCTTTAGAAATACAATCATTGACTCACAGGAAAGCTAATCAGCTGCTGACTGTTATTTCAGTGTTAGCTCTAAAAGTCTATTAATGAAATATCTGTGTATCTGCATGGCAGGTCCCTACAAAACAATGAAAGCCACTTCTTTGTTCATGTGAGTTTGAGAAACTGTCAATTACTTTGACTACCTATTCAAGCAAATTTTCCAACGAAAGCATCATTCAAAAATAGGAAGTGGGACCTTTCACACGTTATGTGACAACAAATCTTACCCCTCTGAATACACTTGAAATGAAACTGCAATCAATCACCACATAGTATTCAAATGAATGAAATGTACAGTATTTATGCATTTGTATTATCCTCCATTACTATTTTAAGTTCAAGCATCAAATCTGGACTAATCCTGTGGTGTCATATTTATGGAATCTTTCCAGTTTAGTGCCTTCCTGATAGGCTAAGCTGATTAAAGGCCTAGAGACAAAAATATATGGAGAACAGTTGCAGGAAATGGGTAAGGCTAGTCTAGAGAAAGAAAGGACTAGGGCAGTGATGGCGAACCTTTTAGAGACCGAGTGCCCAAACTGCAACCCAAAACCCACTTATGTATCGTCAGGTGCCAGGTGGACGTGGCTTGGTGGTAATGGCAGACTGGGTGGGACTAAAAGGTTCAATCAATTCCAACTTTGCAAGATCTTTTTTTTCCCGCAAGAAGTTGAAATTGATTGATTGAACCCCTCTTTTTTTGCACACAGCAGCGGCGACCTAAAGCGAAAAGGTTTTATAAAACCCAACTGAAAGCCTAGGACTGGGGCGATGGCGCACATGCCCACAGAGAGGCACGTGTGCCATAGGTTTGCCACTACGGGACTAGGGGATAACATGACAGCAGTATTATGGTATTTGAAGGGCTGCCACAAAGAAGAGGGGGTCAACTTATTTTCCAAAGCACTAGAAAGCAAGACAAGAAACAATGGATGGAAACTAATCAAGGAGAGAAGCAACCTAGAATTAAGGAGAAACTTCCTACCAGTGAGAACAATTAACCAGTGGAACAGCTTGCCTACAGAAGTTGTAGGTGCTTCATCACTGGAAGTTTTTAAGAAAAGACTGGACAGCCACTTGTCTGAAATGGTATAGGGTTTCCTGCTTGAGCAGGGGGCTGGACTAGAAGATCTCCAAAGTCCCTTCCATCTCTAGTTCTGATTGAGTAATGGCTCTCAGAATTTCCAAGTAGCAAGTTGAAAAATTAAATAAATGGGAAATTACAGGAACTGTAAATACAAATACAGGCAGCAAATTGGCAAAAAAAGAGACTGGGAGCCCTCTACATAGTGTTGAATCACATCTGCCAAGATCCATCTTCATTGAGCAATTCTATAGATCTATTTTTTTTTAACTTAGGGGTTTTTATATTCTTGTATTTATTGGTGATTTCTATTATGTTGTGAGCCGCCCTGAGTTAAGAACATAAGAACATAAGAAGAGCCATGCTGAATCAGGCCAAAGCCCATCGAGTCCAGCATTCTGTGTCACACAGTGGCCCACCAATTGTACATGGGGATCTTGAGCAGAAAGAGAAGGCAAAACCCTCCCTTTCCCTTGACCCCCAACAAATGGTACTCAAGGGAATCCTGCCTGCCTCAACCAACATAGAGGCGGCACATGGACATCCGTTTTAATAACCCCCGATACACTTTGCATCCATGAATCTATCTAGCCCTGCCTTGAAGCTGTCAAGGCTGACAGCTGTCACGACCCCTTCTGGAAGTGAATTCCATAAATCAACGACCCTCTGGGTGAAGAAATATTTCCCTTTATTTGTCCTCACTTTCGTAGCTATGAGCTTTAGGGAGTGCCCCCTTGTCCTGGTATTGTGTGATAGAGAAAAGAATTTTTCTCTATCCACATTTTCTATCCCATGCATGATTTTATACACTTCGATCAAGTCACCCCTTAAATGCCGTCTTTCAAGGCTGAAGAGACCAAGGCGTTGCAATCTGGTTTCATAAGGGAGGCGCTCCATTTCCTTGATCATTCTTGTTGCCCTTTTTTGCACCTATTCCAGTTCCATTATATCCTTCTTGAGGTGCGGTGACCAGAACTGTACACAGTACT
Organism: Bothrops alternatus; assembly: GCA_034064705.1. Taxonomy (NCBI): domain Eukaryota; kingdom Metazoa; phylum Chordata; class Lepidosauria; order Squamata; family Viperidae; genus Bothrops; species Bothrops alternatus. The sequence continues at coordinate 8,637,417 of JARGCV010000079.1, read as the reverse complement.
CCAAGTGTGGTCTCACCATCGATTTGTACAGAGGCAATACAACACTTGCTGACTTATTTTCGATTCCCTTCCTAATCATGCCAAGCATGGAATTTGCTTTTTTTACTGCTGTTCTCCGGAGTTCTCCGGAATAGGGCGGCATAGAAGTCAAATTAAATAAATAAATAAAATAAAATTTTGAATTTAGTCACATCCATGTTCTGGTCTTCCAAAGGGAAACAATGATTAAGGGCAATAGAACTTTATCAAGTAGGGGAATGCAAAGTACATCTGGTAAAGATACCACAAAAAAGATAGAATGATCTATTCAAGAGAATGCAGACTTACACAACATCCTCCTGTTCCATGTTTCATATTCTTGTTGCTTGCATTTTTTTTCTATCTGTGTCTCAGAGGTATAATACCCTTTAACAAAAATATATAAATTTATCTTTCTCTCCCAATTTCTTGTAACATTCCATTATGAGTTTCAAATATATCTCCCAACTGCGCCTCCGTAGCCGCACCTTAGACCAGTACATAGCTTCTCACGTTCTGAGCTGCTGTTTGGGCGTCCATGACCCAGACTGGATGTTTTCGGGGCTTCGGAGCCAGCTCGCCTGCTGGGGGCCCGCCGTGGGCGTCCATCTTGCCCCTTGACGGCTCGGTCCGCTTTGGCCGTTTTCGGGGCTTCGGAGCCAGCTCGCCTGCCGGGGGCGTCCATCTTGTCCCTCGTCAGCTCGCCCCACTTCTGCAGCTGCTGTTCGGGCGTCCATGACCCAGACTGGATGTTTTCGGGGCTTCGGAGCCAGCTCGCCTGCTGGGGGCCCACCGGGGGCGTCCATCTTGCCCCTTGCCGGCTCGGTCCGCTTCGGCCATTTTCGGGGCTTTGGAGCCAGCTCGCCTGTCGTGGGCATCCATCTTGCCCCTCGCCTGCTTGCCCCGCTTCTGCTGCTGCTGTCCGGCTTTTTTGGGGATTTTCAAGCAGCAGGGCTTCCCGGTTTGCCTGCTCTTTGCCACCAATTGTTTTCTCGGCCTCTACTCTGCTGAGTGCTGGTCCCGATGCTGGCTTCTTCATTTCCATTGTACTGGCTTGCTGCCTCCCCCTTTCGAACTGCCGCTGGTGGTTTGGGGAACAAGGCAGGCTGCCAGAGATCTTGGAATAGGCCAGCTTCGGATCTGACGGCGCTTCTCTCCTCCTTCTCCCGGCAACTAGAACTGGGGGAAATTTGGAGGAGACTTTTGCTGGCGCTTACCCTGGACTGTGGAACGGACTGCAATTGTGGAAGCGATTATCGTGGCTAACGAGCTTGCTCCGTCGGCTGGGTGCCTCCCGCTAAATTGTAAGACCTGCGGGTGAGGCCTTTTGTTGCTGCCGCCATTATGTTGAACTTATCCGAAGGCCTTATCTTTGGGACGTTGGGTTTCACAATTATTGTTAGTATAACTACTCCTCCTGTGGGTTTTTTTGCTCTGGATTTTTACTACAGGTTTTATTTTAGGAGGGACTAATACAGGCATAGCTATAATTATCGCGGCAGGATTAACATCTGGCACGCCTGTTTTTATTACTATGTTTTTGAATTGTTTTTAACTACTATTTGTCTAAATTTTAAATAATTTAAAGTTGTTTAATACTGTTTTAATTGATTCTTGTTGGATGTTATGAATGATGTGGGGGGGATTGACTGTTTGTGGAGTGAATCGGATTGAATGGATGGGTGGTTGTATGACGAATGGAAGGGCCGACCAGTCTGCAATTGTGGAAGCTAGTGAAGTGGAGGAGCCTTGCTCTGAGGGATCAGTGGGCCAGGCTATACTGTTCCTATGGGGAAGAGGCAGATACGATGGGAGGCCTGGGGTAGGCCGCTCTCGGGGAACAAGGCCTCGCTGCCTGAAAGCGATCTCTTGTTCTGGCCCCTTGAACCTCTCCCGGAGTACTGGTAACGAGCGAAATCCGGTCCCTGGACTCAGGCTGCTGCTGCTCAATGCCAGGTCGGTGGTAAATAAAGCTCTCCTCATCCGGGACTTGATTCTAGATGAGGAGGCCGACCTGGCATGTGTAACTGAGACCTGGCTGACCCCAGAGGGAGGAGTTCCGCTCTCTGAGATGTGTCCAGCTGGGTTTCAGGTATGGCATCAGCCGCGACTACAGGGAAGGGGGGAGGAGTGGCGATTATAGCTAAGGAGTCACTCGGCCTGCGCAGACTCGCTGCTACCGAGATATCAGGTTGTGAGTCCCTCCTTATGAGGTTGGACCTAGGTGTACAGGTGGGTCTGTTGCTTACGTACCTGTCTCCCAGCTGCGTTTCTACAGCCCTGCCCACGCTACTCGAGGAGGTAGCCGGGTTGGCAGTTGAGTTCCCCAGACTTATTGTCTTGGGGGACTTTAATGTGCCGTCACTCGGTGAGTCCTCTGGGTTGGCGCAGGAGTTCATGGCTTCTATGGCAACCATGGACCTGACACAAGTAATTGAGGGCCCAACCCATGAGAGGGGACACACACCTGACTTGGTTTTTCTCTCGGAACAGCTGAGGAATGATCTGATATTGAAGGAATTAGAAGTGTTGCCCATGTCATGGACAGATCATTTTCTGCTGCGGCTTGAGTTCATGACACCAATCCTCTCTCGCAGGGAGCCGGAACCGATTAAATGGTTCCGCCCCAGACACCTGATGGACCCTATTGGCTTTCAAAGGGCGCTTGGGGAATTGCTGGATTCGCTTGTACACAGTTCGGCGGAGTCCCTAGTGACGGCCTGGAATATGGCCGCTACGGGGGCTCTAGACCGGATTGCGCCGTTGTGACCTCTCTGTGGTAGCAGACCCAGGAGATCTCCTTGGTTTACCGAGGAACTCAGGGGGATGAAGCGCCAGAAGAGACGTTTAGAGAAGCAATAGAGGGGGAGTAGATCCGAATCTGATCGAACCAAATTGGGAGCTTATATTAAGACCTATTTGGAAGCAATCACTGCGGCAAGATCTCAGTATCTTTCCGCATTGATTGCATCTGCGGAATCTCATCCGGCTGCCCTGTTTAGGGTGACTCGCTCTCTCCTGGATACGGGGAGGGGAGAGGAACCTTTGCAGGGCAATGCCGAAGAATTTAACAGCTTTTTCACAGATAAGGTCGCTCAGATTCGGGCTGACTTAGACTCCAATTGGAATACAGTGTCGGCTGACAATGAGTCAGTCGAGATGACAGAGGCCCATCTTAGTCCTGTTGAATGGGAGGAGTTTGATCTGGTAACTCCTGATGACGTTGACAAGGCCATTGGAGCTGTGAGTTCTGCCACCTGTTTACTGGACCCGTGCCCCTCCTGGCTGGTCTCGGCTAGCAGGGCGGTGACACGGAGCTGGATCCAGGCTATTGTCAACGCTTCACTGAGGGAGGGGTCCATTCTGGCTCCCTTAAAGGAGGCACTTGTGTGCCCCCTCCTCAAGAAGCCTTCCCTGGATCTGGCAGTTTTAAATAACTATCGTCCAGTCTCCAACCTTCCCTTTTTAGGGAAGGTTGTTAAGAAGGTGGTAGCACTCCAACTCCAACGGTCCTTGAATGAAACTGATTATCTGGGCCCTCAGCAGTCTGGGTTCAGGTCCGGTTACAGCACAGAAACTGCTTTGGTCGCGCTGACCGATGATCTCTGGCGGGCCTGGGATAGAGGTTATTCCACTATCCTGGTGCTTCTTGACCTCTCAGCGGCTTTCGATACCATCGACCATGGTATCCTTCTGCGCCAGTTGGAGGGGCTTGGAGTGCGGGGCACCGTTTTGCAGTGGTTCACCTCCTACCTCTCTGGTCGGTCGCAGTCGGTGTTTGCAGGAGGTCAGAGATCGGCTCTGAGGTCTCTTCCATGTGGAGTCCCTCAGGGGTCTGTTCTCTCACCTCTGCTTTTTAACATATACATGAAACCGTTGGGTGAGATCATCCGTCGACACGGGGTGACTTTTCATCAATATGCTGATGATACTCAGCTTTATATCTCTACCCCACGTCATTACAGCGGAGCAGTGGAAGTGATGAACCGGTGCCTGGAGGCTGTTGGGGTCTGGATGGGTGCCAACAGGCTCAGACTCAATCCCGACAAGACGGAGTGGCTATGGGTTCTACCTCCCAAGGACAATTCTATCTGTCCATCCATCACTCTGGGTTGGGAAGTTTTATCCCTGCCGGAGAGGGTTTGCAACTTGGGTGTCCTCCTCGATCCACAGCTAAGTTTAGAATACCATCTTTCGGCTTGGCGAGGCGGACATTTGCCCAGGTTCGCCTGGTGCGTCAGTTGCGGCCCTATTTGGACCGGGAGTCACTCCTCACAGTCACCCATGCCCTTGTCACCTCGAGATTCTACTACTGTAATGCTCTCTACATGGGGCAACCTTTGAAGAATGTTCGGAGACTGCAGGTGGTTCAGAATGCGGCCGTGCGAGCTGTCTTGGGTCTCCCAAGACATGCTCATATCACTCCAGCCCTTCGTGAGCTGCACTGGCTACCAATTGGTCTCCGAACACAATTCAAAGTGTTGGTTATGACCTATAAAGCCCTATATGGCAATGGGCCAGGATACTTGCGGGACCGTCTTCTGCCCCATGAATCCCAGCGACCGGTTAGGGCACATAGGGTTGGCCTCCTACGGGTCCCGTCTGTTAGACAGTGCCGTTTGGTGGGACCTAGGGTTAGGGCCTTCTCTGTTGCTGCCCCAGCCCTCTGGAACCAACTTCCCTCAGAGATTCATACTGCTCCCTTCCTCCTAGCTTTCCGAAAACTCTTAAAAACACATCTATGCAGACAGGCTTGGGGTGTCTGAGCGGCGCTCTGCCCCTGGGCCTTTGATTGGGATTATATGTTGTATGAGTGGGTATAGTTTATAGTTTTATATTGTATTATTATTTTAAATGATTTATATATTTTTGTACTTGTATTTCTGCTGTAAGCCGTCCTGAGTCTGGGGAGAATGGCGGCATATAAGTCAAATAAATAAATAAATAAATAAATAAATAAATAAATAAATAAATAAATAAATAAATAAATAAATAAATAAATAAATAAATAAATAAATAAATAAATAAATATGTGCATATAAATACACAGAAAGGGTTGCTTTTGTTCCATATAAAGTTTCAATATGTTAAAAATTAAAAAACTAGCTTCTCTTGTTTCTGACAGTTGACAATGGTGATAAATTACATGTTGTATTTTATCATTTCAGATGGCATAAACAGATTTTATTTACTTGTGCTTATTATCTTGTGGTTTGTGTCCCACAGTCTTACACACTTTGTAACACATATTAAATCCTTGATCTTATATGGCTTTCATCATTAAAGAAATATTTATTTATGTATTTATTTGTTTAGGAATCATAACCAAGCTATTTTATACATGGAGTAATCAAATATGACCTTTTTCACATATCTTGCACTGATATATATTTTCTAAGTCAGTACTTTTAAATTCTTTTAGTACTAAATTCTTAAACCTAGTCTTCTGTAAGCCCTTTAGCTTTAAGGCTTGAAATTATCAGATCCTTGGTGATTAGGGCTTAGTGCACAGTAGCTTGTTGAATTCTTTTTGACAATTCGAAGCCATTAAACTTCCAGTGGATTAAACCAGGTCATATGGGAAATGATAATAAAGTCAAAGAAACTAGTGGATGGAATTGCTAGCGCTAGTATTAAGTGTTGGTCTAGCTATCCTTCTGACTTATAATTAATCTAACAAATTTCTTTTTCTCTTGCTGTCTTTTTTTTTCTTTCCCCCTTAATCTCTCTGCTGGAGTTATAGGTAAGTGGATATATGTCAGCAAAGGGTACAATTTAGTTACATGTTTCATTCAGAAAAATGACATAAAAGATATTTTTTCTTTACCTTAAGTCTCATCGCCCTATTATACCTCCTTCACTTTATCAGACTTTTCCTGTAAATATTTTAAAGGATTATACATAAAAGATTTAAAATACAAAATTTTATATTATTAAATTTTTAGAAGATATGGAATGAGTTCTTCTTGAGCTTCCCTATCTGCAAACATAATATACATAATATAGTAATCAGTCTTTAGAACTATTCCATTTTTTTTACATAGCCTGCGTGTTAAATTATACTTTATTTAAAAAAATACTATAAAATTAGATGTTGAATCTTTGTGGACATACAGCTGTGCTGTCAATCACCATACACATCCCATTATTTACATTTATATTTTAAACCAATTGCATTGCATTTTTTTTACTTCACGGTTGTTAAACAACTTATGAGAAGATTACTATTTCATTTGCTTTGATCTTATCTACTTCATATTTTATATTTAATAAAGTCTTTCTTTTTCTTTAGAGAGATGTTTGCACGTTTAAACAATCAGTTAAGTAATAATCATTAGCTTTATGGCTTGTGTTATTTTAAAAACTTACAGCTTCGTTAATACTCCAGAAGAGATTAAAGGAGCAAAAGCCAGAGAGATTTTTTTTTCTCTTATATCAATGTATAAAAGCTCTTGTTTGTTTTTAAGTAGACTGAATTATGTGATAACAGTGTAGCTGAACAGTGTAGCGTTCTTCCTTTTATGTATATCAGTAATTATTCTTGATAGTCTATATTCCCACTGTTGGAAACGTGATTAAAATACCAACAAAATTGGATTGGTAAGAAAAAGAGTTTATTCTGCAGAAAATAGAAAAGCGGTTTGCAAAGTGCAGTGGATCCTGGTGAGAGACTTCAACAGGAAGTTCTAAACCCAGAGACCACACCAAAATATTCAAACACATAACATTATATACACCCCTATCGCGATGCCCCCATCCCCTCCCCTTAGGTCCCATTTGAGAGGACTTCCGGGGGTACAATCTGTCCGATTCACCTAGCAAGAATACATCATCCCTCCCCTTCAGTTACAGTGTTTAGAACTTCCCTCTGCCATCCTTTTGTCTTGTTAAGTGTGTCTTCTACCCAAGCCTCCTGGAATCTAGTGCCTACGTGCAAGGCTTGGCTATTGTCTAATCTTTCTATTGTTAATCAATTGTGACCATTTTATTTTTAAACTTCTTCCTTTCTCACACCACTACAATAATTCCTTTTTTCCACACTGTCAAATCTTCACTATTGAAGAAAAACAGTTTATGGCATACTTTCTTCATGACAGGACTGGGAAACTCAGGAATTCTGTACAATCCAATTTATTAGCTCTTAAACTCATCCAGATCCCATTCTAATTTTTCACTGGAAATTTATGATGATTTGGGGCAGCAAGGTATTGGAAAAATGATATCTCTAAATCTAATACAAGCTGGGGTTAAAATCTGTGACAATCTGCAATTGAAAAACATCCAAGATGATATTAAAAGTTATGGAAGGCCTTAACAATAAGATACATTCCAGAAGTGTTTTGTGATTTATTGGACAGGAAGTAAGGAGCTTGTTTTTAGTAACAATAATTTGTTACTTGTGGTGTATGTCCATGTATGCTATGCAGTACAATAAAGGTACAGTATCTGTTTGGAAATTAATAACTAATATCTGGTAAGAAGTTCCAAATACTATGAGAGGGTATGGCCAAAGGGTATGGGGGAATATAACAGCAGCCCCAAGTACAAACTCATCAGTGTATTTTTATGTTAACCATTGAAAGCTTGAACAAGCAATCAGTTGTAAGAATAAAGAAGAGGTTGAATTTGAGAGAATGTCCAGCAAGCAAAGTAAAAGACATGAGATAGCCAGCCATTAGGACAGCAGTTCTCAACCTTTTTCAGGTTGAGACCCCACTTGCGCCGCCCATGCGCGGCGCGACCCTGACCCGCAGCACACATGCACAGTGCAATGGGCCAATCCGCGCATGCGCACGCAATGGGCCGATCCACGCATGCATGGCGCGCACGCAACAGGCCGAACGTGCATGTGCGTGCGACGGGCCGATCCGCATATGCGCAGCGCACGCACAACGGGCCAAACTGTGCATGCGCAGCGCGCACGCAACGGGCCAAACCGTGCATGCGCGCGCGACGGGCCAAACCGCGCATGCACAGTGCGCGCACGACGGGCAAAAAAATGGCAGACCACGGTGTCCGGCGACCCCCGCAAAACGGTCGTTCGATCCCAAATGGGGTCGCGACCCATATGTTGAGAACCGCTGCATTAGGAGGAGTGGATTAGATGGGATAGTTTAGCTTCCATTTGTCTTCCTAGGCAAGAGAATATATTTTAGTGAACAACAGGCAATTGTACATTAATAATAAAAATTAGTTTATAAAAGCTAACTTTATCAGGCAGGAAAGGCATCCTTTGTTCTAAAATATATAAAAAGGGCAGAGGGAGAGAACAACCCTAGGTAATTAAACTGAAAAATGCCAGAACTGTTTATGTATCAAAGAGCTGTTGCACAGGTCACCGTTTTAATTGCAGCCTATTGGATATCTCTATTACCGTCATGTATGGTAGAGTGACAGAAAATGTGAAGAAAGTCACAGTAAAAAAACGTTGGAAAGCTTTCTATTCTTGAAGAGTTGTGCAAACAGTGATTAAATCTCCCTTCACAATATTCTTTGAAAGAAAATCAATTGTCATTCACAGAAACAACCGGGTTTTTAACAGCAACAAAATGCAGGTAAAATCATACTATCTATTCCTTCAGAAGAAGCAAAATCTCATGAATAATATGTGTTCTGCTTGCAGGAATACTGGCCACAATTACTAAAACAGAATTAAGAAATAGGGAAGAAATTGGAATCTATAAATGTGTATGGAAATTATGGGTTGGAGGAAGGGAGGAGGAAGAAGGTAACAGTGATGACAATTGTCATGTTTTGCACATGCAGGGTTGAAAGATCTTGAAAATGAATAAATATAAATGCAAGAAGAACTTCCAACAAATTAAAGGGAAATACATTCATTGCTAAGAAAAGTAAAGGTGAACAGTACATGAAAGAAATTTTAATCAGACAATCCCACGAATCACATTACAAGCTATGTTATCATTTTCTAATATCACATGAAGAACATTCGCTGTTCAAAAAGTGTTTTTTTTTTAAAAAAATGGTAAACATACAATACATATGTTCATAGTTCTAAATGTGAAGAGAAAAATAAACACTAGGCATAAAAGAAGGGGTGGGTGGATAGATGATAGATAGAGATAGAGGACTGACATGCAAATTTATGTTCACATCAACACTTTACAAGAAAAAACTGGTTGCAAAATTAATTAGAAATTTCTAAAACTATTAAAAACAGATTTACATACTATCTAACAGGATTATGAGAGTAAAGGCAAGGCAAGGCAAGGCAAGGCAGAAAACACTGATAATAAAGACCAAAAAAAATTATGCTCTTCAGAAAAATAAATAAGAGTTTAGATCCTTTTAATAGTTGATACTAAAGGACTGGATCTAGGGAATTCAGCATATAGATCAAATGCTCTGTCAATATAAGTAGTATATAATGAAAGTTGGTAAGACTTTTATGTGAAAAATCATATTCTTTTTTTAAAAAATCTTCATATAATTTATATAATTATAAATCTTCAGTTTTTAGGAAAATATTCTGACTATCCTTATTACCTAAATTCCAAAGTATCTTTCCAAAGGCGAAAATGGCATATTACCTATAAATAGATCAGTGCTAAGCAACGCATTTAAGTTCCTACAATGCCATGATAGTTTCAGTATTCAGAACTGAATTCTCCATCTTGTTATGTGCATTATAAATACTGTACATTTACTGGATATCTAAGAATACCTTTCAGAAAAGAATCTCTACCCATGATCTGTTACAGCACATAACACTTTTAGTAAATTTATTCTTATGAAAGATCCTTAATCTAATGAAAGCCAATGAAATAACAAGAAAAAAACCAAATAAATTATTTGAGGATTGCATATATTAACGGAACTCAATACCATTTGAATCCCATTAATACTAAGAAATTAAAGCATATAAAACATATAAACATATAAAAATACAAAATACCATAAATTTACATTTGATAAGATGCTCATTGCACATTACTACAGGTGTATCATTAAAAATTATCCAGGAGGATTAACCACTATTGTTGCAGTGAATAGTCTAATATTCAGTTTATATTTAGTTAACATATTGTACCAAATATCTAATTATTATACAACACCTTTTAATGGTATTTCATAAAATGGAATATATTCCTGGCATTGCAAAAATTAGCATGAGCTATATAATTTATTTGAGAGAATGGAAACTTTAATAAAACAAAGACAATTGAAAAATCAAATTTCCATGCAGAGGTTTTCTTTTTCTCTCAGAGGCAAGGAGTGTCACTCAGATTTTTGAAGGATGCACTGTAATGAAATCCAGGTGCTCAATACTATGCTTTTCAGCCTACAGAAACTTGCAGGATTAATATTTATCAATATCTCATTGTACTAGTATATTCTTTCTTTCTTTCTTTCTCTTTCTTTTTGTTAACAATTGATAAATAAACAGCTGAAGCAAATGGGCAGGGTGAGGATCCATGTTTAAAAGAGTCAAGGTTTTCATGGGTGAAAACTCATTCATTTGGCCTCCAAAAGTCACCCAGTGCTTAAAAGGAATATGGTCAAGCTGAAGGTTATAGTCTGAACAATTCAGTGGAGCTCTGCAAACATACAAAAGATGTTGCCCAGTCACATGTATTTTGTCCCAAAAGCACATTTCTGGATCCATGCTTTAATTTTATGAGACTTAATTTTATCATTTTTAACATGAAGTACTAATACCACTCTATAAAGCCTTAGTAAGACCACACCTAGAATACTGCAACCAGTTTTGGTCACCACACTATAAAAAAGAGGTTGAGACTCTAGAAAAAGTGCAGAGAAGAGCAACAAAGACGATTAGCAGACTGGAAGCTAAAACATATGAAGAACGGTTACAGGAACTGGGTATGGCTAAGTCTAGTGAAGAGAAGAACCAGGGGAGACATAATAGCAGTGTTCCAATATTTGAGGGGCTGTCACAGAGAGGAGGGGGCCAACCTATTTTCCAAAGCACCTGAAAGCCAGACAAGGAATAATGGATGGAAACTGATCAAGGAAAGATTCAACCTAGAAACAAGGAGAGATTTTCTGACAGTGAGAACAGTCAACCAATGGAACAGATTGCCTTCAGAAGTTGTGGGAGCTTCATCGCTGGAAGCTTTCAAGAAGAAACTGGACTGCCATCTGTCAGAAATGGTGTAGAGTCTCCTGCTCGGGCAGGGGGTTGGACTAGATGACCTACAAGGTCGCTTCCAACTCTTATTCTATTCTATTCTATTCTAACCCCTTAAAAATGAACATTTCTTCTTCTTTTTCTTCTTGTGCCATATCTGTTATAAGACATTGGCGATTATAAACATATAACATAACAATATTTATTCATTTGATTTTTATTCCACCTTTATTATTTTTATAAATAACTCAAGCTGGAGAACATACATAAAACTCATTCCTCCTTCCATTTACAACAACAACAATCCTATGAAGTGGGTTGCACTGAAAGAAAGTGACTCACTCGCCCAACATCTCACAGCCTGCTTCTATGCCTAAGGAAAGAAGTAGTGTTTACAGTCTCTGGTTTCTAGCCTTAACTACTATGGTTTATTTTTCCGGTTCATTCTACAGATCAGAAAACATGACTGTCTTTTAAAGAAACAGTAAAAGCTTTCAAATCAATCCAAAGAATCTGTTTATTTTATTACATTTCCACAGACAACGTTGTATATTGTCCCTTCAAAGTAAATTAATTAAAAGGGCTCATTCATAGTCTAAGAATCTAAGGAATATATCAGAAACTCAAATCACCCAACAGAATATTGTTTCCAACATGGTATATAACATCATTTCAATATTCATCTTCATATTATTTGTTTCATTATATATTATTCTCCATGATAAATGCATTTGAAATAGTTTTGTGACTTTTCTAAAGGAACTGTTATCATGCATTACAGTCAGGTTGGTTTTTACTTCTACAGCACTATTTCCTTTTGGTTTCCATGCAACTCCACATACTTTTTGATAGAAAAGCCACCCTGTGTCAAAATCACCTTAAACTGATATTAAATAAAATAAGAGTGCTGTGATTCAACACAATGTTACAAGTTTCAATCAGGTAACTGATTAAATTTTGAACTTTGCAATCTTCTGCATACAATAGCGCAAAGGGGAAAAAAACCATTTCTCTGATATTACTGACACTTCTGTAGATCTTAGCAAGCATCCTCAGAAAAATTCTCTTCTATATGAACAGGAACTGCTCCTTCTAATTTGGAAATTCCCTACATTGTTACGCAGATTTCTATTAAAAATATTTTGTTTTATTCAACACAGACATATTTTAATACATTAATTTTTAAACACCCAGATTAACATTCACAAAAGTTTATTGTTGTGTTTTCTTTATGTATGTATGTATGTATGTATGTATGTATGTATGTATGTATGTATGTATGTATGTATATGTGTGCATTATATGTGTATGTATGTATATGTGCATGTGTTACAAACACACACACATCAAAATTACCTAGCTGAAAGTAAAGCCTAGAGAAACATATTTACATTGAGTCTGGCCCAAAATTATGCTAGTTTCCATGCCTAAGCGAGGTCTAAGCGAGGTCTATCTAGTTTCCATGCCTAAGCGAGGTCTCTTTACTTTTAATCAAGTACTTAAGCACCAGACCATACTGGTGTGGTCGGGGGAGTGTATATACATGTTGGTGGGATATGTATGCTCATTCATGTCAGTGCTTATTCCTGGCAACTGTCTGGACAAGTCTATGCAGTTTTCTTGGCAAGATTTTACAAATAAGCTACTGTAGCCTCTTTCTTATAACTGAGAGAGACTGACTGGCCCAAGGTCACCCAGAAAGCCTTGTACCTACAATGGAAGTAGAATTCATGGTCTTCCAGTTTCTAACCTGATACCTTAACTAGTACATCAGGCCTGCTGTATCACTCCCTAATACATATATGCATATGCATATACTGTACATACACGTATACATATCTATTCATATTTGCTGTTCACTCCTAGGGACCAAGACAATCTCTCCCAACATGGTCCTTCTTATCACCCAACAGTGCATCCATCATTACTGTAATTGAATACATCTACCTTGATGCTGGTCACCTTTTTCTCTTTCCTTCTTTTTTCCCACCATTATTGTCTTTCTATGGGTTTATTTACTGTGTCTTTTCTATGAGTGTAGCTGAGTATATCCATTATGGAGTAAACTGAATTTTATCATGTGTTTATGAAGAACTCTAAATTGAAGTTCAAAGGACTCAACATTGTGAAAGCTATACATTGTCCATCGTGGCTCAAACTGTATTTGAAATTTCTTTTTGAGTTGGCCAGAAAGTATTAATAGAATAGGTAAATCCTACCTAATGGATGTAAGCCTCAAAAACTTCAACAGGATTTAATGAAGCATACCAACTGACAAACACAATTAAGTGGGACACCACTGGAGTTCTTACCATAAACCTTTTTGGCCAGCTACTAGGTCAATCTTGAAAATGTTTGGATCTTTGTTTGTATACCACTGTCTCCACATAATAATTAAATTATTATGCACCTCATTTCATAACCTTATTTTACTCTTGCATACAGAACCAGTTGGTTTTTGGTTATATTCAGTCTGATAGGTAATGCCTTTTCCAGGATGGAAACCAAACTAATAATTAATCTTCCTCTCAGATTTCAAATATATTTATAATCTTTATGTATTTGTTTATTTTTATTTGTTTATTAAATTTGCCACCCATCTCGCCATAGAAAAGTAATCAAATAATTACAAATATTGTAACTTTTTCATTAAATAAGAGAACAGAGAGCTAACGAGTTAGCAAAATAGAATCTTTATCTCTGCAGTTAAATTGTGCACTGACAGACAGACGCACACATACACAGAGAGAGAGAAACAGACCACTGTTTAGACAGATCTCTGAATAATCCAATACAAGAAACTTCAATTCCAAAACATCCCCTCGACATAAAAACAAACAAATGTATTGTGACATATATTTTTTTTAAAAATCCTTCAGAGTTCCTTCCATTAGGAAATTACAGGGTGAAATAACAAAAGCTATCCACTTTTATGCATTATGCTCATGCAATTATCAAGCTATCAATTCTGAGTGACAAGGTGCTGAAACTCTTTTTTCCTGACAAAGGGAAAAAGAAAAAGAAATCTGTTTGTAAACCTAACAGTTACAAACTATTACAACAGCTTCTTTCCATTTTGGAAGAACTGCTCTACTTATCACTAAGTGAAATTTAACTGCATGTCAATGGTCAACTATGAGATCTTTTCCAAAAGGCAAGATTTATAACTATTTCTAGTTATATACCAAGTTGTTTCATAGAACAGGAAGTAAAAATACTCACCACTGAATCTGAAAATTTTAGTAGATTTTAGGAGCAAAATTTACTAACAGTGAAAACAATTAGTGGAAAGGCTTGCCTCTAGAAGTTGTGGGTGCTCCATCATTGGAGGCTTTTAAGAAGAGACTGGATGGCCACTTGTCTGGAATGGTATAGAATCTCCTGCTTGAGCAGTAGGCTATACAAGAAGACCTCCATGGTCCCTTCCAATTCTGTTATTCTGTTAAAATTAGAATTTACATCTTTTTGACACTTAGACATTGATACCACTTTTACAAAACTCCTAAGCCCTTCTTAAGTGAGTCTTGAAATTCTGTTAAAAATTCCATGGGTGTCCATGGGTGTTTGTGTATGTTTGAGGAATGCCTTAGTCATACATTGCTTTTCCAAAGAAAGATGAGTTTTAAGTGCTCCTCAAAATCAAATACACAGATACACAGTCCATGCTTCTTGGAAACATAAAGTGAGTAGCTCTGCACTTAAGTGGCCTCTGCACTTAAATTCTATCCGCATAAAAATAAGAAGTGTCTAAGAAAGATCAAGTAACAGAACTATTACAGAGGTTGGGTATGCAAAGGCTGCAAGAAGCAGATTTAAACATCATGATCACCTAGCCCTAACGCATTCTCTCTAACCAGTTTTAAGATAGATTGTGAAAAACCTTTATTAAAAAGCTATGGCTGTCAAATAAATGGATATGGAAATATAGTAATTACAATAACTGAAGTGAGAGTGATAAATGGAGCAGATGGCATTGCTTTTCAAAGAAACGTTTCTGCTCTCATTAAGCTTGAAAAACAAAACAGTCATATAGTGGTTACATGAAAAATAAAACAACGAAGAGATCCGGAACAAAAGAACAAGGAACTAGCAACTTCTTTAACATGGTAGGCAGTGGTATTATAAGTCCTACATTTGCCACCTAGAGTTACTCCAGTGATTGAAATGGCATACAGCTAGAGAGATAAATGGAGAAATAAAATTCTCAATGTATCAGTCTCAGATTCCAAGACCTATTGATATTTAGCACTCATATTTAACCAGCCTTGTGCAATATTTAATAAAAAAATAAAGCAAAACCAATCATTGTTTCGTTGGATCTGAAAAACATGCAAGTAAAATATTCAGTTAGTGATAAGTAGCACTTTTTACTGATATTATTACTGCTAAGGGATGAACAAATGCTTAGCATTTAATACCCAGACCTTATGTGAAATATGTAAGCTATGCCACTGAGTGTTTACTAGCTGCATTGGGTTTTAGCTGATTACTGAATATAATCCAAAGTTCAGGATACTACCCAAAATTGTTGGTGGCAAACTTGAATCCAAAGTAGGAAAACCATTCTATTCTTTTATAATATCCCAGATGTAAGTAGACTGCTGTGGATGCAAGGAATCCATTTATATCTCCATGCTTGGACTACAGAATGTTTTGCTGAAGAAGGTCATATTGCCTCTCATTAAATGCCAGTGCCCTGGTTTGGTGTTTTGATTTTATCTGTTGGCATCTATCTCTGTTAAGATCATTACAGATTTAAATGGAGGTTGCTCCGTAGAATGTTTCTATTCATAATTCTAGACCATTTCTTCTTCCATGACATTCCATCCCACCTCTCTTTGTAATTGAGTTTTCTAACCTTCCCCTTTCAGAATAGCCATTCAGCTTCATGATTGCTCAGTGGGTCCTCCTCCCTTTTTCTTTTAAATTCTCTGATGTGACTCTTGGGTTCTCTTGAACCTCCCAATAATTATTCTTTTTCCTGGGCATCTACCAGGAAGAAAGACAGCAATTTACAAACTTGAATGAGAGGATATGTAAAGGTGGCATTTAGATGATAATGTCACACGTGTGTTATGATTTTGGTATTAATCATAGGGTGCTGAGGACACTGCTGCTGCCTCTTAATTTACATGGTATCATTTTGGCAATTAAAACAAGTCAAACAAGATGAGTTCTCTACTATATTTTTGTTTAAAGTGATATTGTTATTCTCACGTTATTTGGGGAGGGAAAACAAAATAGAGAGATGAAATCTTTCTGTATCTAACTAAATAATTATTTTTTATGCCAAGAACCTCATTTTTGTAAAAAAAATATCATTTAATTGTGACTTAATGCTTCCAGTTTTTTCAGGGCAATTCAGGCTAATTCAAAATTTGCTCTTCAGCACATACTCTCATTTTCTTTATTTTAGTTTATGACATTTGCAGAATTTGCTAAATGCCCCAAATTAATCAGACCACTGCCTCTGACATGTTACAGATGTTTACTGATAAAAATATAAACTTCCTTTATATGGTAGTACATTTTTAAAAATCAGCTTCCAAGTAACAATTCCTGATCCTTTTCCTGAAATCATTCCCACTCAATGAATTATTAAGGTAATAGGTACTTTGAATTGTTAAGAGAGTGAGCAGAATATATATATATAAATAAACTGCACACCACCTCATCTAATTTTACCTCTTATGAGCCAATCATTTTGCAAACCTCTGAGCAAATGGAAGTAAACCAATGAATAGACAGAATAATCTCAACAATGAAATGCCAAGACTTCCATGGCCAACAACTAAAGAAATGTGAAAAACAATAGCCTATGTTCATCTCTTTTTTTTTTCATCTTATTGAGTTTTTCTTATGTGGGATTAAATGGCAAAAATACTGTTTTTCTAGCAATCAAACTGTTCAGCTCAGGCAACTTTCCAAATTTGTACTGAGAAAGATTATGCAAAGTGGGCTTTGATTTCACTAAGATTACACTATAGTGTATGAGAACTCTATAAATAATAAATAGCCATCACAAATATGACAGATATGTTGAAATATTTAAAAAAATTAAAATTAGGTCATCTTCAATACCAGCTCTTTCATGGCTATGGATATGGGAGTTGGGTATGTTTCGTTATGAAAAGAAGGACTAGGGCAGTGGTTCTCAACCTGTGGGTCGTGACCCCATTTGGGGTCAAACAACCACTTCACGGGGGTCGCCAAACACCGCAGTCCGCCCATTTTTTTCCCTTTTCCCCTCGGCCGGCACAGGGGACAGCACCGCATATGCGCGGGGGTAGCATCGCGCATGCGCGATTCAGGCCGTCGTGCCGCGCATGCGCGATTCAGGCCGTCGTGCCGCGCATGCGCACTTTGAGCCGTCGCGCCGCACATGCGCGATTCGGGCCGGCGCGCCGTGCATGCGCGATGCGGGCCATCGCACGCACGCCACGCATGCGTGATGCACTCTGTCACGCCACACATGCGCGATGCGGGCCATCGCGCTGCGCATGTGCGGCACAGGTCGGGGTCTCGGCCTGAAAAAGGTTGAGAACCGCTGGACTAGGGGATGACATGATAGCAGTATTCCAACATCTAATGCGCTGCAGGGCTTTTCAACCTTTTTACCCATTGTACCCCTTTTAGAATATGGCAATATCCGAGTACCACCAGTCGCCTACCAAAAACTTGATGACAAAAAAAAACAGAAAAAAGTGATAAGCTACAGGTAGTCCTCGACTTACAACAGTTTGCTTAGTAACTGTTTGAAGTTATAACGGCACTAAAAAGTGACTGATGACCTTTTTCACACTTATGACCATTTCAGCATTCCCAGGGTCATGTGATTTACATTCGGATGCTTCGCAACTGAGTCATATTTATGATGGCTGCAGTGTCTCAAGGTCATGTGATCCCCTTTTGTAATTGTTTGACAAGCAAAGTCAACGGGAAAACCAGATTCACTTAACAACCTTTTATATCAGGGGTGTCAAACTCAATTTCATTGAGGGCCACATTAGCATCGTGGTTACCGTGGGGGGGTGTTCCTTCCTTTTCCCCTGCCTCCCTGCCTCCCTGCTTCCCTCCTTCTCATTCCCATTTCCTCCCTCCTTCCCTCCTTCTTTGCCTCCTTCTCATTCAAATCTTTACTCCCTTCCTTCCTTCCTTCCTGCCCTCCTTCTTTCCCTCCTTTGCATTCCCATCTCCTTCCTTCTCTCCTTCCTTCCTTCCTTCCTTCCTTCCTTCCTTCCTCCCTTCCTGATTTTGGAGCTTCTGCTGAGCCCTGACAGCTAATCAATGCTTCTGCAGGGTTGTCAGGACTCAGCAGAAGCATCAGGATCAGCGCCAGGGTCCAGCTGATCGGCACGTCTTTGGGGCTCAACAGAAGCACCAGGATCAGTACTGTGGTCCAGCTGATCGGTGCTTCTGGGCAGCTCAGCAGAAGCGCAAGGATCAGGGCCGGGCTCCAGCTGATCAGTGCTTCTGGGGGACTCAGCAAAAGCACTGATCAGCTGCAGCTGCATGCACTAATCCTCGGCTCCTACCGAGCCCCCATAGCCCTGCAGAAGCACACGCCGATCCTGGGGCTCCTACTCAGCTGACTCACTCACCCTTCCCCTAAAAACAGGCCGCTCATTCACATGCCCTTCTCCCAAAAACATGCTGCTCACTAAACCCGTCGCTCACTCACATGGCCTTTCCCCGGAAATATGCTGCTCGCTAAACATGCTGCTTGCTCTTGCGCCCTTCCCCCCAAAACAGGCCATTCGCTAAACACGTTGTTCGCTCACGCGTCTTTCCCCCTAAAACATGCCACTCGCTAAACAGGCCGCTCACTCATTCACCCTTCACCCAAAAACACGCTGCTTACTAAACAGGCCACTGACTCATGTGCCCTTCCTCCCAAAACAGGCTACTTGTTAAACAGGCCGTTCGCTCACTCACCCTTCCTCCGAAAATAGGCCACTCGCTCCGTCTCTCCTCACTGCTTTGGTAAGAAAAGCCTCTTCTCACTTTTTCTCTCCCTCTCCCACCAAAACCTGCCCCTTTTATACTTCTCTTCTCTCCACCCTCCTCTTCCTTTTCTCTTCTGGATGCACCGGAAGCTCCAATTACCATGTTGCCATGTGCGCTGATCCTGGGGCTTCTGCCAAGCTCTGCAGCTCCAGCTGATCTCCTCTAGCTCTGTGCAGCGTTGCTTTAGCTGGTTCCCTCCCCTGCTACACTTGGCTATGGGTTGCATACCACCTGCCAGGTGTTAAAGTACCATTGGTGGTACACGTACCACTAGTTGAAATCCCTTATATACAGTTTCCTGCCTGAGCAGGGGGTTGGACTAGAAGACCTCCAAGGTCCCTTCCAACTCTGCTATTCTGTTATTCTGTTATTTCTATTTGTCCATCTGTTTCTCTATAATATATTCTGGGTTTTCATTAAATTAAAATAAATATAAATATATATATTCATGCACACACAAGCATAGAGTCAGCCATTACACATACACACAGAAAAACATGGTTTGAGAAATTAGGCTCTGTTTTAATTTACTATATATACATATATTCCCACATTCACATATATAATATACATACAGATACACACACACACATCCATGCTCATTTTGGAGGCTGTCACAGCTGAATCAAGCTGACTGCTAGTGAGAATAACATTATACAGTGAAAGCACTGAAAGTTGACAAACTTCAAGGAAGATTTCTTTTAGCTACTTAGTTAAGGAAACACATTAGGTAAAAATCAACACAAATGTGGAGGGAACAGCAGTTTGCCAGGAAAAAAAAGTGTACACACAAACCTTGGATAAAATTAAATAAGCTTTGCATTTCTACATGCCAAGAAACTAATTAGAAATGAAATTGCAATCCAGTGATGGAAATAGTATGAACAGAGAAAAGGAACTGGGTAGAGAAGATTATTTTCAGCTTTTTCTGATTAAATTATAATAGAAACAGTGGTATCGGGTGAATAAGACTTGTCATAATTGGAAATTTCACTTTGGAATTTGTTTTCCTTCAGGAAAAGGAGTGCAACATGTACTAAAAAGAACAAAAAGAAGGTGCTATAGACTTCAGACAATTCTACACATCAGAACATGTGCATACTTGAGACAGATGCATCCATAATAGGAAAACATATTTGAAAAGTTAAGATTAATTTAACTTTATTTTTATTTATTAAATTTATTGGTTGTCCATCTTACAAAAGGGTAACTCTGGGCAGCTTACAATGTCAAAAGGATAAAACTATACAAAACCTATATACAATATAAATAAAATACTATAACTATACAAATACTCAACTCTAAGCAGGGTGGAGAGGCGGGATCATTAATTTATCAAAAAACCCCCCATGTGAAGTCTCCTGATAGGAGCCCCAATCCAACTGACAGAGTGTTGTGGAGGATCAGGAGGGTTGGAACCAACCTCACTCCTGGGAGAAAGATGTTCCAAAGGGCAGGATTAAGAGAATTTTGATAAATCATTTATGTGGACCGTCCCAATTAGCAAGCTTTAGAAAGATACATAGAATTAAAATCCTCTCCTGCATCTTTCATTGAGTATCCGTAGAAGATTCTTATTGGAACCCCTAGATCAGTGGTTCTCAACCTTTCTAATGCCGCGACCCCATAATACAGTTCCTCATGTTGTGGTGACCCCCAACCATAAAATTATTTTCGTTTCTACATCACCGGGTGCTGGGGGCATGGCTGAGTGGGTGTGGCCACGAAGTGGATGTGACCAAATGGGTGTGGCCACCAAATGGGCGTGGCAAAAAAGATAGCCCCGGCCACCATTAATGCTGTGCCACCGCTGCATGTATTTTAATGCATGTTTACCCTGCCTTTTTCTTCTTTCTCTTTCCTCTTTTTTCCTCTCATTCTCTTTCCTTTCTCTTTCCTCTTTCTCTTATTTCTCTTTCTCTCTTTCTTCTTTCTCTCTTTCCTCTCTTTCCTCTCTTTCCTCTTTCTCTTTCCTTTCTCTTATTTCTCTTTCCTATAGCTTTCTCTCTTCCCTCTTTTTCTTCTTTCTCTTTCCTCTTTTTTCCTCTCTTTCTCTTTCCTTTCTCTTTCTTCTTTCTCTTCTTTCTCTTTCTTTCTCTCTTTCCTCTAACTTTCTCTTGCTTTCCTCTCTTTCTCTTTCCTCTCTTTTCTCAATCTTTTTTCTCTTTCCTCTTTTTCTCTTTCCTCTCCCCCTCTCTTTCTTTCTCTTTCCTCTCCCTCTTTCTCTCCCTCTTTCCTCTTTCTCTTTTTCCTCTAACTTTCTTTTTTCTCTTTCTCTCTTCTCTTTCCTCTTTCTCTTCTCTTCCTTTCCTCTTTCTCTCTCTCTCCCTCTCCCTCCAGGTGAAGAGAGAGAGAGAGCAAAAGGCAGACGGTGCCAAATGGACAGGGAGGAGGGAGCAGGATGGGAGACAGCATTTCCCAGCCGCCACCCCCCGCATCTTCAGCAGAACGGGCGGTGAGGGCGAGCAGGACGGGAGGCAGCGGCTCCCAGCCTCCCCCCCTGCATCTTCAGCAGAACAGGCGATGAGGGCAAGCAGGACAAGAGGCAGCGGCTCCCATCCGCCCCCCCATCTTTAGCCAAACAGATGGGGAGGGGAGCAGGACGGGAGACAGCAATTCCCAGCCGCCCCCCATCTTCAACCGAATGGGCAGCGAGGGCGAGCAGGATGGAAGGCAGCGGCTCCCAGCTGCCCCCCTATCTTCAGCCGAACGGGCGGTGAGGGCGAGCAGGACGGAAGGCAGCGGCTCCCAGATATCCCCCCATCTTCCGCAGAATGGGTGGTGAGGGTGAGCAGGACGGGAGGCAGCGGCTCCCAGCTGCCCCCCCCCCCGCATCTTCAGCCGAACGGGCAGCGAGGGCAAGCAGGACGGGAGGCAGCGGCTCCCAGCCACCTCCCCATCTTCAGCCGAACGGGCAGCGAGGGCAAGCAGGACGGGAGGCAGCGGCTCCCAGCCGCCCCCCTCCACGTCCTCAGCCAAACAGATGGGGAGGGGGAGCAGGATGGGAGACAGCAATTCCCAGCTGCCCCCCCCCCGCATCTTCAGCCGAATGGGCGGTGAGGGCGAGCAGGACTGGAGGCTCCCAACCGCCCCCCTCCACGTCCTCAGCCAAACAGATGGGGAGGGGAGCAGGACGGCAGGCAGTCCATCTCTTCGCTGCTGCGCCTGCTGCCGGGAAAAATGCCCCGGCAGAAGTTGCCTTTGCCCAAAGGCTGGGAGGAAGCTCGCAACTATGATATTGACCATGCCACCAAAACCACCATGCGGGACAGGTGAGGAAGGACGGACCGGAGGAGGCTGAGCCAGTGGGCTGGGGAGGAGCCTTACGGGAACACCGGTGGCTGCGGGGTGTTTTGTAGCCGGTGGGCCAGCTGAGAAATTGCACGAAATGGGGGCAGGGTGTTCTGGGGTCGCTGGGGTGTCTGGTGGCCAAGCAAAGGAAGCTCAGCAGCAGGCAAAACTTACTGTTTTTGATTGTTCTCTCTCTTGCTTTCTGCTGCTTGTTCTCTCTCGCTTTCTGCTGCTTGTTCTCTGTCTCGCTTTCTGCCACGTGCTCCGAAACCGAAACTTCCTTAGTTTATATTGGCTTTCGAACGCCAATAGAATAAGCGGGAGTAGCATAACTAAGGAAAAGGGGGGAAAATGGCGGACTGCGTTGTTTGCCGACCCCCGTGAAATGGTCGTTCGACCCCAAATGGGGTCACGACCCACAGGTTGAGAACCGCTGCCCTAGATCATGAACAGACAACAATCCCTATTGTTTCAGTTGGCTGAAAGCGCAAACAGCTTGTTCCTCTTCATCTTCTACTCCACCACGTGCCTCCTCTCAAAATATAAGTTTCCCCAACTTTGATTTTGTGGGAAAATATAATTCTATTGTATGTATATAACTCTATTCATGCATAACTGCTGAATACTCTTCAAAATAATAATTCTCTACAACTAGAAAATTAGGCATCATGGAAAGCATTTTTCCTGTCATGTTAATTGAGGAATTTAAAAATTATATGTATTCCTGGAGAATTTTCTCAGATTGACTTTATTTTCTGACATGTGGTTTTTTATTCTACATAGATCCAACTTTCATAGTTTTTATTTTAGCTTAGTACTTTTATTCCAGTTTTAAGCTACTAAATAATTATGCCATTGAAAAGCAGATAAATGTATTTATTTACTGGTGTATTTCAGTCAAGTGTCCTGACAGTAAAGAAAATATAATTAAATGTTTATGATAAATTATATAAAAATATCTTATTTTAAATTAATATGACTAATAAGGTAATTAAAAATAAATCTACAGTGCAACTCTTATTTCTACCACTCTACTAAAAACTCAATCAACCTGAATTATGCTTATAACCATTTTTTTAAAAACTTTCAGGACTTTATTTAATTTTCATGAAAGATTGATTGATAATGTAAAATACCTCTCTCTAAGAATGATATGTATAGATGAGGGTACTTTATTTCCATACCTTATTTTAAAGAAGAAATACATCCTGAAAACTCTGAAAGTTTGTGATACGTGATAATGAAGTCAGAATAAAGTGTATCAAGTGTTGAGTTTACTCCCTTTCAAGTTAATTGAAAAAATTGCCTCCAGAATCTGTTCATGTTCGCTTGTGACAACTTTCTACACCTTAATTTCATTTTCATTTTCCTCCTTTAACTGCATTGCTGCAAGCAAGCAACGTGTGTTGCTAGTCCCAATGGTTAGAAATGCCAATAACCGGAAAGAATGAAAAGCTGTGATAAACCTTGTGGAAAACATACACTAATCCGATAAGTGTATGTTTTAAGACAGTATTAAGAAGATATCGTAGCTGAAAAAAGACGCATTCCCAACTAACCTGTATTGTTCTACCCTGGCTGCCAAATTCTATTCCATCAAAACATAATTCAACGCAGATGCCAGACAAAAGCCTATTTTCCAGTATTGGTTTGTCTCTACTGCTACAACATAGAAAAGTCTGAAAAGCAGTATAAATAAAACAGGAAGAACTATAGCAAAATATCAACGTAACATATTTTTTGTTGTTTTTTGGGTACAGACATTGGCTACAGACATTACAAACAAATGCATGGTTCATTATAGTATTGTGGCTAATAATTTTTTTATGTCTGATGTGGTTGAGGAAATTGATTAGCAACATAAATTTTGGGCTCAATTGTTGTCAAAAGCACTCGCACACATAAAGAACCTTCTCGTGAATGAAGGCAAATATACATGTTCCAACACAATGCTGCAGGATGTGATCTGAGTTGGTCCCAGGATCCACAGATTTATTCTTCCAAGCATTTGGGCTCATGCTAGAGCCTATCCTCGGGGAACTTCTCTCTCTCAAGAGAGAGAAGTTCCCTGAGGATAGACTCCAGAACAAGCCTGAAAGCTGGAAGAATAAACCTTTGGTCCTGGTGACCAACTCAGATCGGATCCTGAAAAGAACCTTCTGTTCACAGTCACCTTTAACTAGCAGCTAAGATATAAAGAGAAAAGAATAAAGAGAATCATAATCAGTTAAATGCCAAGTTAACATTTTGCAATTCTAAAAGCAGATCAATGTCAAATATAATAGTGTATATCCGTTTATTATCAAATTTACCAATCAATGAAGCTTAGTATCACAAAAAAAAATCAAATCACCCACTTCATTTCTAAAGACACTTGAGCAACTCTGAAAATCAGTACTTCATTTTAATATTGTCAGATAAGGTGATTATGGACAATTGATTCACTATCTTATCTGCATGGGGTGGTTATTAATATGAAACTTTTCATTGCAACAAATTTTCCAGATATTAAATTCAATACAAGAAATCAAGCAGATTTACCCTTTCTTCTGACAGATAAGAGAAAAGGGATAGACAAGCAGAGAGTTACAAGCAAGGAGCGTAAGAGACTCAGTTCATAACAGTGTACACAGAGCATTCTTTAAGAATGCACTTGTGAATGTCAAGTTTGCTATTTGAATGTTACAAGCCTAACCTTCATAATGTAAGGAATGATTGTATTGTTCTTGAATAAAATGGGTAAATTCCACATATACTGTATTTCTATGTTTTACTGTAATATTTTTAAAAGTCTTCTGTATATATTTCCAAGTGCATTATTGTCTCCTAATTTGGTACAATATCAGGCAAATTCTGGGAATTGAGGCCCAAAAACATCTGGAGAGCAAAACATTGGAAACAGATTGAAACAGATTGATGCACATGACAAACATTTGAAGTAAAATAATTTCTTTACACTGAGTCTTACTTTTTTTCAGATGCAACTTGAACAACTATTTTCACAAAAGAAAACATAGCACCTTTAAAATATGCAATGTCCATCTACCTGAGAGATTCAGAATCTCTCCTGCATTTAAAACATCTAAACCAAGTCAATCTCACACTATAGATGATGATGATGATGATGATGATGATGATGATGATGATGACGACAATGAATCATGTTCTTCATCCACGCAGTGACATTGACAGACTCTGTCTACCAAGGCAAACAGGTGGGTGTGGAATGTTGCAAGTACATTAGATGGTTGAAGAAGAAGAAATGGCTTTGGAAGAATATCTGAAGGACAATGGTGAAGATGCACTGAAGTTAGTATATCAGGAAGGCTTATTGACTACTGGAGAGACGAAATTGACCTACAAGAAAGACCAAATGAAGAACAGAATAGAAGTATGGGAAGACATAGCACTACATGACCATTACATTAAAATAATATCTGGGAAAGCAGATAATAACAAGACCCCGCAATGGCTAAGAGCAGAAAAGTTGAAGAAAGAGACCGAGGGACTAATTCTGGCTGCACAAGACCAAGCCTTAAGGACAAATGCATACAAAGTCAAAATTGGGAAGACAACAACAGATAGTAAGTGCCGCCCATGCAAAGAAGCTGAAGAAACAGTGGACCACCTGGTAAACTGCTGCAAGAAGATAGCATAGACTGACTACAAGCAGCAGCATGACAAAGTAGCAACAATGGTGCATTGAAAGATCTGCAAGAAATATCATTTGCCTGTAAGCAAGAACTGGTGGGACCATAAAATAGATAAAATGAAAATGTTAAATTGCTCTGGGACTTTAGAATTCAAACAGACAAGCACCTGCCACATAACACCCTGGACTTAAGAACTGTCAATAAGAAAGACAAAAAAAGTCTGGATAGTGGACATGGCAGTGCCTGGAGACAGCAGGATAAACGAGAAAGAACTGGAGAAGATAACAAAATACAAAGACCTACAAATAGAAATAGAAAGTCTGTGGCAAAGGCAAGCAAGGGTAGTTCCAACAGTAATAGGCGGCTTGGGTGCAGTCCCAAAACAACTGGAGCACCACTTGAACACCATTGGCATTGACAAATTCGCCATTAGTCAATTACAAAAGGTAGCCTTACTAGGAACTGCTTCCATCCTGCGACGATATCAGTAATACCATCAAACATCCACATCTGCCTATCCCAGGCTATGTGAGGAACAATAATGATGATGATGATGATGATGATGATGATGATAATAATGATGATGATGATGATGATGATGATAATAATAATAATAGTTGGGAGGGACCTTGGAGGTCTCCGAATACAACTCTCTGCTTAGGCAGTAAACCCTATACCGTTGTCCAGTGCCTTCTTAAAAACTTCCAGATGGTTCACAAAAGCAGAGAATTTGAACCAAGCAGATTTGGTTCATGAAGATATAATTCAAAAATAAGTCTTGGGGGATCCTCTTCCTTGGGCAAAGAGAAACCATGGATTCTCTATGGAGTATCAATGAATGTGTTTGTCAAAGAAGAATAGGCAAATAATGGAGATCACTTGCCCAGCGGCAACATATGAATGAAGCACTAAACCTGTGCAAAATAGTTTACAAGGACTGAAGCTCCTGAGACACAAATGAGCAATACAGTATGAAAATACATAGCAGGGATGCTATGGTTAAATTCTACAAAAATATAATGTAAATAATATATTATTACTGAACATATACAATATGTGCACTATATTAATCATGCCACCCTCTGGAAAATATTTGCCAGTTTGTTAGAGGCAAACTAACAAACATATATATGTTGATGAATATAAAGCAATACAGATGCAAAGGGAAAAAAATGAACAGATCTGAAAGAAAATCAATGTTTCAAAGAAACAGTGGCAGATTATAACATATGGTAGGGTTGTGTTGAAGGAAATTGTGGCATTAAAAATGGCAAGGCTGTCTGCCAGGAAAAGCAAAAAGTCTGAAACTCTGTTTGTGAGAGAAAAATAAACAAAGAAAGGCAAGATCAGAGAAATAGATAATTTCAATCAGGGACTGAGATTTCTTCAGTTTGAATTGTCCTGCAAAGTTATATATTGAAATTCATACCTCCCAAATCTGTAAGCATGCCAAAACACTATAATCCATGAATAATAGCAATAGCATTAGCAATAGAATTTAGACTTACATACCATTTCACAGTGGTTTACAGCCCTCTCTAAGCGGTGTGTGTGTGTGTGTGTGTGTGTGTGTGTGTGTGTGTTTTATACAAACAGAAACATATTAACCAGACATTACCCAGTGTCTGGAGGGTGTGAGGATCTATATGGGGAAGAATTGACTCTCACTCAACATTAGCAAAATGAAATGGGTTTGGCTTGTTACCCAACTACTGTACTTATGGAAATATGTGATTTTCGACTCTCAAATGTGTAGCTCTCCTCTGGACAGAGTTGGTATACAATTTTGAGTCCTTCCTGGACTTGTGGCTCCTGCTCAAGGATCAGGGAGCAACCATATTGGCAGGGGGACGGCTTGTGCACAGATTCATCTATTATACTAATTCCTGGACTACAAAGCCATGCTCAGTCAGTCACACCTTGGACCACTTCCTGGTTGGATTATTGCAAAACTTTCTACATGGGGCTATCATTGAAGACTATATGGAAATTACAATTGGTTCAGATGCAGTGGTACCCGTGATTCTATGCATCTTACCATTTGCCCATATTACACCATTGTTGCATGAGATGCACTGGCTTTTTATGTTTTTTTTCAGGTGCAAGTTCAGATGCTGGTTATCACCTTCAAAGCCCAAAATGGCACATGACCAGGTTATCCACAGGATTGGCTCTTTTTGAGGGTACTTGGCCTGGTTCAGAAAGGGTGAGTCCATATCAGGTCCCCTCCTTTGAATGTTGTCACTTAGGAGACACACTTTGTAACAGCCCCTGCCTGATGAAACACCTTCCTTTCTTAGATCCAACAGACTTTCACTCCTTTTGCCTTTCAGAAAGTCATGAAGGCCTGGTATTTATCTCAAGTATCAGCTAGGGTGAGACTGAAGCCCAACAAAGATATGGAGTGTTGTCTTCATAGTTTTGTTCTTAGTATTACTGAGGGCTTTTTATGTTTTATTGTTATATTGTGAAGCAGTTTATTGTATATAAGAAGGGTGGCCATGTAAGTCTTTTAAATTATGTGTTTGTGTATGTGTTGTCATGCAAGTATACAAAGGATGGGAAGAAACGCTGTTGAACTATAATTAAATACAAAATTATTTCAAAAATTAAAATATAAATATACTTTAACTGTAGTGCATAAAGAAACTCTAATGTGTCTTTCTTTCCCTAAAGATATTAGCCTTAACCTTGATTTTTTTTTAAAAAAAAGGAATTAATAGCGATCATTCCAAACCTGTTTCAGCCTGATCATATTACAACATATAAAGATGGTCTTTGACAGCCTCTTTTACACAGATGCATTTGATAAATTTGTGCTGTAATGAATCGCTCCCACGCTATATTCCTGTGAGGTAACACTGTTCCCCTTATGCCACAACCATTTCCTCTCACACATTACAAAGACCATATTTTCCACTAGCTGACAAAGCAGCTGTCTATTTAAAGAGGTTATTTAAGGTCAGGATAATTGTAAAAGGCTTTTTAAAATATCCATTTAAAGACAAAACTCTGTGAGCAATACAGGAAGTATATTGTGCACACTCTCTGAAAAGGATGTCTTTGAAAGCCATGTTAGGCTTCTGAGATGTAAAAACCATTGTTTGTTGTAGAGTACTGACTTAATGTACCAGCCATATGTTAAGTCTGCTTAATTCAGTCCTTGCATTCATCACAGTTGTATTAGATACATACAAATGGAATGTGGGGTCAACTTCAGACCTTGATAGCTGCTTTGAACACCCACTGGGTTCATTGAATGAAACATGTGCATATAACTAAGTTCAAAAACTGAATCTTAATGATGAATACAAATCCTTCTTTCAGAACCAAATTGCAAATTACTGAAGACACATCTTTGCCGACAGGCCTGGGGCAGTTAACACCTTGCCCCAGCCAGTGTATGTTTGTTGCATGTCTGTTTGGATGATTGGTTTTTGATTGAGGGGTTTTTATAATGTGTTTTAATGTTAGATTTCTATCCATGTTGTGAGCCGCCCTGAGTTCCTG
Organism: Bothrops alternatus; assembly: GCA_034064705.1. Classification (NCBI taxonomy): domain Eukaryota; kingdom Metazoa; phylum Chordata; class Lepidosauria; order Squamata; family Viperidae; genus Bothrops; species Bothrops alternatus. The sequence goes on along the minus strand of JARGCV010000079.1, from coordinate 8,607,825 downwards.
GAATAGGGCGGCATAGAAATCCAATTAAATAATAATAAATAATAATAAAATAACATCTGGAAAGTCAAGAGTCTGAAGATGCCCTAGAAGCAGAAGTGGCTATCACTTTTCATAGGTAGCATTGTTCAGGGTGAAGGCCAAAAAAAGAATCATCAGTCTTTTAAACGAGCTGGTAGAAATTAAAAACAGGAACTTAATGGAGAGAACACAAACATGTTTTTAATTTTTAATTAAGGTTAAGGACAGAAATAAGAAGAAGGCCTCTAAAATTATATAGAATTGATGGAATTGTTTAGGATTTGGCTTAAAAATTATTTTCATTTACTGCAATTTAAAAGATATAGACTCTGTTATAAAAGGTGCTAGCAGTATGCAAGCTGTGAAACTCATTAGCAATCATTCATGAAAAACACAATTAAATGTTGCTTCACATTGGAAATAGTGCCACTATGGGAAATAGTTGAGAAGACAAAATCCCTTGGTATTGCCAGGAAAAATAACTTTTGGCATGGCAAAGATATCAGGGACCGAAACCTTAACCTGTAATATGGAGACAATGTGTAGAAAGGAGAGGCCATATGCCCATTTCATTTACACTCAAGTATATTTAGTTGAGGCCATTGTCCTTGTGCATAATAGCTTTCTAAATAGAGTGGAGATGGACTTACTTTCAACTAAATGTGCATATGATTGTGTAATTAATGTGTCATACAAGTACTAGATACCTACAGCAAACCAAGTTGAGGTCTTGCTAAAGTCCAATGCAAATTTGTAAGTCATATGTTTCATGTTGTAGTGCCATGATACACAGCTTGTTACCCCCCCCCCAGCATTAATATGCATTAAACAACCAAGGGGACTTCACACGTCCTTTTTTATTCCCTAATCGATGCTAAACCACTCATTAAGAATTTAATTCATTTTCTCACATGATCATATATTGCCCTTATTAAATTCAGCAATCAACTTCAGTTACATGATTGAAATGCTAATTGAGACGTACAAATGAAGTTGAGTTTGCATTAACTTCACTAGAATTTATTTTCAAGTACCTGGTTGTTGTTTTTTTTAAAATCAAGCTAAAGATTTAGTGTTTCATTATTACTTGCAATTGTATTTCTGTTGGGCTAGGCAGTGCTAACTTTGAAAGAATATACTGTTAAATTTCCTTAGAGATTGCTTCTTGTCTCTGGGCAGACTGGAGAAATTGCTCAAGATGGGTAGACAGTTGTTTCTGCAACGTAAGCATCTACTGCAGACCAAGATCTCTTATAGCTAAGCACAGATCAAACTAGGGGTATAGGAAATGTTAAATCCATAATGTTATAATTAATGATAAGACTTAGATACTTTAAATTAGTCCAGACCAATTTAAATTCATTATAAATTCTTCTACTAAATTATAAGATGTTTGACAGAGTTCTAATCAAAATGGTACATGTGTCATATGACGGTACATGTGAAGTGTTAATGAGCCAAATTTGGAAAGTATTGTGTGGCTTTATGCTGGAAAGGAGATGAGCAGATGAGATTTTAATTTTTAACAGGTCATTCAGAAACAGATAAATGTGAGAAAAGAAGTTTATTGCACATAGGTTGATAATAGAGAATGTGCATGATAAAGTGTAAAAGCTTAACGAAGTTTTGTACAAAAATGGAAATGAAGTTGACTACTGAATTTAATAAGAATATAACAGAAATAAAGTATGTGAAAGAGTGGGTTAATTTCTTAATCAGTAGTTTAACATTGACCAGAAAATAAAAAAGATATGTGAAATCTCTTTGGATGTTTAATGCATATATAGGTACGGGGAAAGTAACCTTTCCAATTATGTTAGAAATTTGTTAACGGGAGACACATATATGTAGTTTCCTTTGCAGATGATGCCATGAACCTGAGCTCAGTGATTTGAGTGATTTGCAGCAAATAGATTATATAATGCAACAAGAAATATAATATAATAGCTGTATTATACAAGAAAAAGGAGTGAATGATAACAAGCTATATTGTATGTCAATAGCAAAAAAATAGAATAAGTAGATGAACCTGCATATCTTGATAAAATGTTTGCTAAAGATGAGAACAAGAAGAGAGAAATTTTAAAATGTGCCGATCTTGAAAGAGTGTGGATATTATGTGGTTTGTTACAAAGACTGAATATTTGTGGAAAGTTCAAATAAGGCTGAACTTAGGAGCATGCTTTTGCCTGCCTTGTTATGTAGAAATGAGAGGTAGATCAAGAATTCATTCATTCATTCATTCATTACATTTATTTAGCTACCTCTGGATGGTTACAAGTCAATCATTAAAAGACATGTAAAATCATTTTAAAACTAAAACTCAACCAATTAAAACAACAGAACCAAACAAATGTATTTACTGTAGGGTCAAGAAAGAATGGGTTCTAAATGTATATTCAATACCACCCTGAGTGACCAGCAATAGATTAAATTGAATTGATTATCTAGAAAGAATGACAATTGAGTTGTAAAGCAAATGCATCAAAGGAGATAATGGTGTTGAGCAAAGAGTCAAGTTGTTACTGGATGGAGTGATGAGAACTTCAAAAAGAGAGAGACAGAATGTTTAACCAATAAAAGTCAATATATGAAGTGTTGTACAAATATCATCATTATCTTCAGAGTTCGAAGGTACTGTCATGCTTCCATGCCAGCCTGTGTTCCCAACAGCTGAGTCTGGGGAATCTGAGGAGGAGGTGGAGGAGGCATTTGAAGGGCCATCAGGGTCAGAGGGAGGCTCTGATGAATTACAAGACTCACGGTTTGATGAAGAGCCTGGGCCCTCCAGTCATGTTCCTGATGAAGCTCAGCTGTGGGGGGAGAATGAGTCAGACTTGGAGGATTCACACCTGATGGACATAATGATTGATGCTCGTAGACACAGGCAATTAGTGAGAGCAGATCAGCAACAGTCAATAGGACAACTCCAGGGGAGGAGAGGCAACTGAGAGGCAACGCCTTGGGACTGCCTTAAAAAAAGGGAAAGTGTGGGTGGTGCTGGTTGCTGAAGGCAACCGTTGAAAAGTACTTCATGGGATCATGTTCTGTTAGTATTGCCGGTGACTACTTTTATGTTTGCATCATGTTTCGTGTGGACAATTTCCTCCATTTGGATTGTTTTTTTGCTGCTTTTGTTTCTGGACTATTTGGCAGGTTTGTTACTCATATTAAAAGGGGTTTGTTTTGTTTTGAGTCTCCAGCCTATTTTCTCAACAGGGGTTTAGTCCTTGTGCCTTTAACAAGGATGGCCTTAGGCTGGGATAGAACAGGTACCTTGAAAGTCTTCTAGTCCAACCCTCTGCTTAAGCAGAACATCCTGTAGCATTTCAAATGAATGTCGAGTCTCTTTTCTTAAAAGCTTCCAGTGATGGAGCACCCACAATCTCTGAAGGCACCCACTATCCCTGATTGTCCTCCCTGTCAGGAAATTTCTCCTTATTTCTAGGTTTCTCCTTGATTAGTTTTCATCCATTGTTTCTTGTCTTGTCTTCTGATGCTTTGGAAAATAAGTTGACCCTCTCATTTTTGTGGCAGCCCCCCAAATATTGGAAAACTGTTATCATGTCACCCTTACTCCTTCTTTTCACTAGATTGGTCCTACCCAATTCCTGCAACCATTCTTCAAATGTTTTAGCCTCCAGCCCAGAAAACAGAATACTTTCCAAGAATAAAAAGATATAGAATGATATAGTGAACAATGTTAGTGTAATCTGGTTTAACTACTATATATAAACATGGATAAATCCATCTGCGGATAAACTCGCCCCTAAAAATCTATGAAAAATATGCTACTCGCAGCTAAGCTACCCCTCAAATTTTTAATTGCACTAAGAGATGAGAAAGAACAAACTGTTACATAATCATTTATAAAACCGCATGATTTTAAGGAAGTGATGGACTTTTAAAAATCTGAGCTCTGGTTTTTAGAGCAGCTGAACCTAATTTGGGGGGTATATTTTTAATGTAAAATTGTCAGCATATCCACAAATATATATGGTATGTCTCCTTTTCTTGTCTCATACCTTTAATTTCTGAGCTTCCTACTTCATTTTTGTGCTTTGCACTTTTTATTCCTGCGAGGAAAGAAGTGTGATGGATATTTTTATATGTTTATAAATACAATTCCTTGTAAAAGTATATATTTATATATATCCTACATGAACTCAGGTGAATGACCAATTATCACTTAAATTTCAAAGAGCTGTTAGGCTCACATTAATGTTGAACATCCTTCTCTTCCACCCTCACCCCTGCCACTTTTAACAATATTTTCTATATCCGTTTTGTGCTGAAATTTAGTGTTGTTTGCCATCTATTTAATTATAGTTGTACTTATTAAACTTCCAAGGATATTTTGATATTATATAAGCCTACAGCTTCATTGAATACAATAGGTCTTTTCAGCTGGTATTCATGTACAAGTTTTATCTATGGTGCTAGGTGAATTAGTGGGTTATGCTTTCAAATTCATAATAATCACCATGTCTACAATATTATTAACAAAACATTTTATTTATCTTTATTTAGAATAAACTTTGTGGCCTTATCAGTCTTTGACTTTATTTTTGAAAAGAAAAGCAATCTTATCCGGTATGTGTTATTATCAATCTCGTGCATACTTTTAATTAGACTTGGTCTTCAGAACAGCTCATTTGCTAATCTTGTCTTAAAGTGCCCTCTACCGTAAAACATAAGATTGCTCCTTTTTTGTACACTTTACTCACTTCCTCTGAATGTGTAAATTTATTTTTATAATGTTAAGTATCAATCTAACCTTTCACCCAGACTTCAAAGAAACCGAGACTGAATTTGAAGGGGGAGGATGGAAGAGATGTAGATCAATTTTTTTTCTATTACATTTCATCTCATGTGTTTCTGCCCTTTCGGGTACTTGCAATTGAAGTGTTGGAAATATGTGATTAACAGCCTGTTCTGGTTTCAGTGAAATGAACTTACTGACAGTCTCCTTGCACTATGTGCTCCTAAGTAGAAATGTGTATTTCCAGGTTAAATAAGTCTTGACATCAAATTACAGCTCCAACTTGACACCCTTTACATATCAACATTTCAAAATAGAAACCAACTTATGCAATCAAATGATTGTATAATCATATTGCTACAATGATCTGGGATGGCAGATCATGGAAGTCTATAGTCCAAAATATTCTTCTACTTGAGTAATACTACAGAAACTGAGGGGGCGCAAGGGGAGGATAGCAGGGCATTTGTGCTGTAACGCAATTCTGCCAAATTTCCCTACAAAGTGTGAGAATATACAGTATGTTGAACTAGATAGAACTAAAAAATAAAGCTACTGCATAGGCAATTATAAATTAAGTGTATATGATATTCTTTTAGTCTTCACCTTTCTGTCTCTTTTGCAGATTAAAAGAATGCATGACTCAGACAATCATGATTGACTAACATCAGGGTTAATCAGCATTACTAGCCCAGTGCTGCTTTTAATTAATGGAATTTTGGCATACTTTTGTGAGATCTTATGTACGATCACTAACATTGTTTGATTTGTTCTATTTTTATATTGTTTTGGGGGAAAGGGTGTTTTGTTTGGGGTGTTGTTGTTTGGCCTTCAGGTCTATGCAGTTTTTTCACAAGGATTTTTGGAAGTAGTTTGCCATTGCCTTTCTCCTAAGGCTGAAAGAGCATCTTGGCCTAGGTCACCCAGCTGGCTTTGCATCTAGGCAGGACTAGAACTCATGGTCTCTCAGCTTCTAACCTAGTGCCTTAACCAAACTAGATCTCCATTTTTTTGTTTTTACTAATTTTAAGGCTCCACATATATCATAAAGAAATCACAGCTATATTGCTAACTCCAGCCCATGATCCAGAGTTTTGGGGCATTGTAGGGAACAACAGCAGCATTACTTACTATAGATTACATTGTTGCTACCCCTGCCATATATACCAACTTTGCAGAGGGAGGTATTCACATCGGGATCTGCTCCTCATCATAATTCTCTCGACTTTCCAAAATACTCTAGTTATATTCTATTATAAGACCCTAGAAATGCAAATATCAGCTATGTTTGCCACTGTAGTGATAATCTGACCAAATTTACCTTATGTAGCTAGAGAACACAATAACAGTAAGTTATATTCTACTATCCATCTGGGAAGCTGAGTGGTTTATTTTTATTTTTATCTTGTCCAATTGTAAGAAGTGAAATATACCATATATGAGTTAGTTTTACATTTTAGTTACTCAGATCCTGTTATTCCAAACAACCGATTCGTTGTATTGTGACTCTTAAATATCCCAGCAAATTCCCTTGTTCAGCTCAGAGAAACTGTTACATTTATTCTATGGAGAAATCCTATTACTTTTGGTAAGGTTTTATACTTTCATCAACCAGTACTGTATATAATTAATAAAGCCAATAATAACTCCAGAAAGATGTACATTGTGCCTTATTTTTCTCTTCAGTTATGACAGCTTCAGTAACTTGTTTCTGTAACCAATGACAAAAGGAAAGGTCACATCATTGTCAATTTCTGCTTCTCCTTTCTTTTGCTCAGCCTCCATTGCCTGTCTTTTTAACTGTAAATGCCATGCTCTCAAGTGAGTTTTGGTTTGGTCCATTTAGAATTGGACCAAGTGACATTTTACATGATTTGGGGAAGGGAGAATGTGATTTGTTGTTTTCTCTGCTGACGCCATATAAATTATTCATCTTTGTGATTTGTTGGGTGGCTTTTCCACATAGATTAGAAGTCACCTCTCATTTGGTGTACAACATCACACAGTCAAAGCAACCAAAAATGGCTTGAAACCGCAGAATCAAAGGACTGAGCACTATTAAGCTAACATGCTGACAAATTCTTCCAACTGAAACTTGCATGAAATTATTTATGAATACAAGCTAGCCACTCTGCTAGGATATGCCATTCCAGCAACCTGTATATTCTGCTTTTTGCTTGAGGAAAGAAAATTACTGTGGAAAGTTGCCATTTTTAGCAGACGCTTGAATTTTAGCTAAGTGTAAGAAGTGTATTGTCATGGGCAATGCAATTTGTTGCCAAAATTACAATTTGTTGGATTACTAGGCATAAATTTTCCCCAAATATGTGCTGGGGTATGTATAAAACATACCTCTAGTCAGAAGTCACAAAATCACACTTTCTAATAAAAAGAATCAGAATCTAAACTTGAGGTTATTCTACATGTCCATAATTACACAGCACATGAATGATCTGTTTTCCTTTCCTTCATGCATATAATCACATGCATCAGGCAAAGAACAAAGCCTGTACTTCTGAATTTTAATAATCAAAATTGCTTCAGTAAAAAATTGCGAACTTGGTTGTGTGAAATTAGAATGTAAACTATAGCCCTGAATTGGAAACAGTTTGCTGTTAAATGTCACTGTATACCTATATATAATGCACACCTAGAAAGATTAAGATATATTTATTCCCTAAATACAAGCCAAATACCAACATATGACATACCATCTGCTATTGACTTCTTGGGATCATTTAAACTTATGCACTCATCTCAGCAGACAGAGCAAAGAGAAAAAGAGGTAGGAATAGATAGAATAGAACAGAACAGAATAGAATAGATTATTCAGGTCAAGGAGCACCCCTTTTGATTTAACCCAAAACAGTCAATGTAGTTGAACATTTAGATTTCTCACAAAACACAAAACACTTCGTAATGATGCCTAAAAGCATAGGCTGTATAATGGAGGTACATACTGAAGGCTAAGTCAATAAGTTAAAGTTACATCTCTGAAAACCTGGGCTGACACTTAAAAGCACTTAGGAAAAACAGGCACAGAACTGTTTTTACAGTCACAATATGGAACACAGACTATATACAAGTGGCAATAAAGTATAATTTTGAGATTTCAATAATATTCATTCCTTGACCAGTCATAAAAAATAAGGTTTAAAGAATCAATGAACTATATTATTATAGACAAATCTATCCTAACTGTATTTCTGGTTCATGAATGATAATGTTCTAGTACTGGGGACAGTTTGCAGCTCTCTATGAAGTAAGATGCAATGTTAACAAACCCTATCAGCTTAATTTCTTCATAATGCTATTCCATATGGGGTAATAATATGAACAGTATTTATTTATACACCTATAAGCAATTCTTTAACATTAGTTCTCTAACATGCTATTAACGTGTTCCCTGAATTAAGTTCAATAACAGTTACTTTTTAATTATATTTATACCAACCTTTGATGCAAATCATTCCAATCAACTATGCACGCACCGGCAAATCTAGGTTTAGCAATAGTAATATAGGCTATATAAAAAGGATTGAACCAGCTTCGTCCCATTACATCAGCCCATTCCACCTGGTCAGGCAGAAAGGTATGTTGCAGATCCTGTCAATTAAAGAACTCTAACTGGCAGGGTCCAGGAAGAGAGCTTCTCTGCTATTGCCCCCCCCCAGTGTAATAGTCCCCCTCAGAGGTGAGGCAAGCCCCCATCCTGCAGCCTTGCATGAGAAGCCCAAAGAAGCACACAGCCATGGGGCTGGTTGGTGTCCTGAGAGCCCTTTTTAACTTTTACTAGGGTTTATTTATCCTTGCCTCAGTCTAAAATTCTGTTTCTAAAATTTTAATTTTAATAATTTATTTTTTTACATACTGTTTTTACATTTTAACATTTTATTTTATGTCACTCAGATTGCCTCTTTGAGGGAGATGGGTGGTTCAGATATACAATAAATAAATAAACAAAATTGAACTTACTCTGCATAATGTATATAGAAGACAATGTGTTTTTTTTAAAAAAAATAGATTTTTACATAGAATTTCTCTTCTACAATATAGGCTTGCATCTGAAATCTTCTTTTTTACTGCAACTTCCTTCCTCTCCAGTCCCTTTCTGAATACATGTGCTACTCTCTCACGTCAAAAAAAAATCTTATAAAATACTGTTAAATGTTGACCTATGATTAGAGCTCTTTATACTTATGGGGGTGCTTCTTAGTTAGCTAACCTCAGTTCTGAATCTAAAATGGCTGCCAGAGAATCCTGCATGTCACACAAACCAATCAATGAACAGAGTGTTGCTTTTTACAAGTATGGCTTCTCAAGGACAACATTCATGCTATTCTCTTTCTTCAGCTACTGCTCTATTCGATTTTTACCTTTTGCCTTCAAAGTTTGAAAATGCTGCTTATTCCAGCTATTTCCACTTTCTCTCTTTCAACACTTTTTGGGGGACTCTGAATCAGGTTTCTACCTTCAGCACTCTACTATAATAGCTGTTGTCAAAATTCATAGCTACTTCATATTTAAATAGTCCAAGGCTCATTGTGTTTAGTTTCTAGAGCCTTAAATCTTGCTCTGTTGTGTCATTTTCTTTTAACATAGTCTGCTATTAGTAGTATGCAATCCCACATTAATATTTTATGAATGAATGGGTCTAAAAACAAACCACATGCATATTAAGGGTTTGTTTTCTTTGGCTTTCTTTCCTTTTTTTCCCTTTCCTATTCTAACAACAATCTCATTGTAGAATTTTAAATATCTTTCTATTTATTTAATCAGTACAATACTCTATGCTAATAAGTGAATTATCTACAAGTGAGTTGCTTAAGTGCACTAAAAATGTGATGTGTGAATAATTCCTGCTGAATTCAGTCACCTACTTTTAATGAAAAGGTTTAGAAACAATGTTGTAGTAACTGTTGAAGATCTATAATTAATATTCCTTAAATGTTTACTTTTCATGCTGTTTTATGGTTTAAACTAGTTGAACTAGATGAGAAAGCAAGAGCTGCTGCATACCCTTATTACATTCAACACTCAACCACTAACTATAAGCCAGGATACAAAACAAGGCTAGTTTCTCTACCAAAAAATGTTACCTTATATTATGAAATCTGATCTGAATTTAGGTCACCTTGATGATTAGTGTATCTTATAGCCACTGGGTCCCCCCCTCCCTCTCTCTCTCTCTCTCTCTCTCTCTCTCTCTCTCACACACACACACACACACACACACACGCACACATTACCAAAGCAATTGTTCATTAAGTAGAGGCTTCAGTAATTTAAACATGTAAAAGTATTTTAAAACTTAAAATATATATTCTATATAAAACCAAAGTAAAGTACAGCAGATGAAACTCAACAATGCAACAATCTAAAAAACATTAATGTGTGTTTTGGAAAACCGCATCACTTGGGAAAAGAAATATCTTCATCTGGGCCCCATAATGTCAGTACTAGGTAAGCTTTTCTTGGAAAATTAAAATACTACCATTGAAAAGGACTTCCTTTTGAAAAACAAAAAAAATATTGCCTTCATTTTAGTTCAGGTTTGTCATCAATAACATCAGAATGTCCTATCATCATCATCATTATCTGGGATAACTCTGTGTAAGAAAAATAAGCCCTAACAAAAGGGACTGCAAACACAACAGCTAATCTGGAAAACGACAGTAATGAATTGAGAATTATCAGAAATGTTTAATTATTTTATTTCAGTCACCTTATATCAGTATGCTGATGATACTCCACTATATATCTCCATCCTGGGTAAAGTGAGTGATGCTGTGCACATTCTTTCGCAGTGCCTGAAGGCTGTGAGGGACCCAGCAGCCCCAGAAAAACAAAAAGGAGTCATCTACAATATACTGTAAAAACTACAGCAGCCACTATGTAGGACAAACAGGCAGAAGACTAGCAGAACACATCTGGCATAGTCAAAAGATATGCTGAAAACTCCTTAACTGGATAACACATGGACAGACTTAGCCATAGTTTCAGTTGGGAAATGGAAATGTTTTTGGAGACAAAAACATATGAAGAACAGTTGTAGGAATTGGTTATGGCTAGTATATAGAAAAGAAGGATTGGGGGGACACAGTAGCAGTATTTCAGTATTTGAGGGGCTGCCACAAAGAAGAGGGGTCAACTTATTTTCCAAAGCACCAGAAATCAAGAAAACAAACGATGGAAACTAAGCAAGGAGAGAAACAACTTGGAATTAAGGAGAAATGTCCTAACAGTGAGAACAATCAACAACAACTTGTAAGTGCTTCATCATGGAGGTTTTTAAGAAAAGGCTGGACAGCCACCTGTCTGAAATGGTATGGGGTCTCCTGCTAGAGCAGGGGATTGTACTAGAAGACCTCCAAGATCCCTTCCAGCTCTATTCTGATTGAAAAAAATTGTTACCATCCTAGACCAAGTCAAATCCAAAAACATTAAAGAATTCCTGGAAGCCTGGCACTCTGTCATATCAGCCATCAATAGGCCCATAGACATGAATAACATCTACATACCATGCAAAAGAGACAATCAACAAGCCAAAAAGAGAAGAAAACGACCAAAAAGACCCACCAGCAAGTAACACCCAGATGAGCATAGATTAGCATCAAGATTAACATCAGAGCTATAATCAAGAAGTAAACAATACCACAATCAAGGAACTGTCAAAACAATCTAATAGTAAACAGCCCAACCAAAGAACCACTAAGACCACTCCCACCAAAACGGACAGGGCAAGCCACTAGAATATACAGTAAATTGAGAGCAAACCCAACTCCTTATTAACACTGATGATGTTGCCTAGTTTGGGTAATGAAACATCTGCAAGGAAACAACCAAGCTGAGACAGCATTAAGGATCCCCCATTTCAACCCTGAGCTATAAATATTCTCATCTGTCAGTAAACTGCTTCTTAGAAAAAAGAGGGCTGTTTTGCTCGTAGACTTTAAAATAAGCAACCAAAGTTTACTGTTCAGTAAATACTGCTTGGCACTTTTAACCTGATTCTGTCTTGCTTCGTATCTTTGAGACTAGTAACTACACTTTATCCCACAAAGCCATTATTCTTTCAGAAAAATTGTTTGGATGAAAAACATGTCTTTTTCCCCTAATTAAAAAATGGGGAAGGGAAAAAAAGATCTCTGAAAAGATCTGTAGTTTGAAGCTAACTTATTTTCTGTAGTACGGTAAATAAAAAGCATACTTTAAGCTTTAATACCTAAAGCAAATACTGTTCGAATAGAAACTCAGAGAGAGTTTATAAGTTATAATGATTTAGATGTCTCTCTATTTGTAACTAATAGGAACATTTTGTTAATGTTTTTTTATTAAAACAAGTATGATCTTAGAAGTGAGCTTGAAAACTGAATCTGACATTACGGCTGGATTGTTTTCACTACATATTTGTCAGGCCTTGACCAGAGCTTCAGAGAAGAGAAGCAACATCTCTCCCAATTGTCTTACGCTATTTTGATCACTGTTATGAGGGTGTACATAATAATGGAAATCAAGTGGAATCTGTTTTGGACCAACTGCTCTCTATGAAGCCCCTCTGAAGCACATTTGCATATGAAAGGAAGATTATGACAAGCAATTTGTTGATTTGTCCCTATAACTCTATTTCAGAAACAGTTGACAATTCTCTTTAAAGGTCTAATTTTCAGAACTCAATAATTTTTGAACTGATTCGTTTGACACTGATGCACATTATTACTGGGTCACTGGCTGTGACATTTTTTCAACCTGTTTATGGACTTTTCCCTATAAGACAGAACTGCTTGACCTACTCTGTTCTCAACCTCTGGAATATTGCAGCTGCAAGTATATATATCCTTTGGATACATGGGGTAGCAAAGTACGCTCTAGAGGTCAAGAGATTTGTATTAATATGATTAGTTATAAAATTAGAAGCATTCCCAGAAAATGATTTTTTTTAAATGTAATTGATAGAATTTAAGTTGTTCCAGATTGTGCTTCATAGAGTAAATTAGATTTAATCAAAATGAAATATATTTCTCTGAATGTGTAGAGAATACATTTTATTTTGTCTGGAGATGGAAGATTCAATATGAAAATCAAATCAGAAGTCATCTGCAATAATAGGAGCAGAACTCTATGGAGCAAATCAAGCAGCTGGATATATTTCTGGGAGAAATAGTCTTAAATTACCCACAATTTTCTAAGTGGTATGGCTTTTTAAATATTAATTACAAAATGTCTGCACAAGGCTGCTGATAGAACACACAGGGCCAGTAAATGTAAATGTAAATGCTAGATGTATAAATAACAATTACCCTGAAGTGGTCTATTTTTCTATAGGCAGAACAATTACCCTGATCTTGTCTATTTTCCTATAGGCAGCTACATCTTTACCGTAATATATTCCATAAAACATTAAAGCATCTCACAAAATTAAAAGAAATATAAAATCAGTGATGGACCAGATCACGAGTAAAAAGCCCATCTTCATTTATTAGTCAAGTGTTTAGGATGTTAGTAATGCAACTCACCCAGAAAAGGTAACACAGATTTAATAAGTGATATCAGAAAATTGAGTGCACACGGTGGATGGACTAAAGCAGACATGTCAAACACAAGGCCCGGGGGCCGGATGCGGCCAGCGAAGTGGTTTCATGTGGCCCACAAAGCCATCCTGGAAACAGTAAGGGAACGACCCCTGCTGCCTTGGCCCTGGCTCAGGCCGGCTGGGAGCCAATGTACAATTTTGTGGTGGCCATCTATGCTGAAACGCATTCAGTCTTAGCTCCACAAGGCCATCCAGAAACAGTGAAGAACCAGCCCCTGCTGTGTTGGCCCCGCCTCTTGGGTACATGCTGGGGAGGTGTCACCCTTTGTGAGGAATGAAGAAATGGACCATGCCTTGGTGCTTGCCCTGGTCCCACCCCCTTCTGCCAGAGACCCTCAGATCTGTCCCATTCCTGCCCAGGCCCCCATAGGCACCCTTGATGCGAACGATGTAGAGCTGGCCACGCCCACCCAGTAGGCCACACCCACTTCATCCATGCCCACCCAGTAGGCCGCACACACCCTGGCCACACACACCCGCCCCCCCGATGGCAACCCCAATGCTGATGCATCCCTCAATGAAACTGAGTTTGACACCCCTGGACTAAAGGCTGTATGGGTTAGAATCCTAGGCACGAAGAAAAAAATGAATGAAAATCAGCATTTAAATTGACTTGAGCTTTTCAAGGAAAAACACAATACAAAAAAAATAAACAATAACAAAAAAAATTACAATAAGAGGGAAGATGAGCAACTCTTCTTATGCACTCTCTTCCTTAATACATCTGTGTGCATGATAACCAGTCAATATTGCTGTGTAGCAACAGATTAAAAATATGGTTATGATATAGATAGAGCTGCTGTCATATATCCCCTTTCTCAGTGGAATAATGGCAGTGTAAACAATTAGAAGACAACACCATCTTAAAGGGAAGATAATAACCATGACCATCCCCTAAAGTCTCTGAGACATATTTCCATAAGTTGTCCATTAGCCAGAGTCATGGGAGGACTCGAATCTCAGATTCCTCAAAATGACATCATGCAACATAGTATGTCATCACTATGACGCAAGGCAGAATGCCAACCTGCATTTCTTCAGAGAATCAGTAGAAACAAGAGGAGTCAAGAGAAGGAATGAAAGTCAGTCAGAAATGATCAGGGAAATTCAGCCATTATTCTAAATGGTTGGAAGATAAACGACAATTTTTGTATGCCTGCTTAGCTCAGTTATAAAGTGACAAAAAGTGACCCAAAAAAGGTGGGGGGAGATTGTTGCATGGTGAGTTTGTTGCATGATGAAATGGATACCCAGTTCTGACAGCAGATAAATATAGCAAGGATTCTTAATTATAGGTGATATGGAAAATAGGGTAGCAGATGTTGGTGGTGGTTTTCATCATGCAACAATAGATCCATACTGTCAGACTTACCTTTGTATCTGACAGATTCGGTATTAGGCTGTTTAGTTCTGACTATGAGAGAACTCACTCACATTATTTTTAACAATTTGCACAAGTTTTTTTTTCCTATTCATTGTTTTAAAAGCCCATGGCAACCAATGGCATTGCACAATGCTATTAACATCAGTCAGTGAACTTTAACAGAAACCAGTGAGCGCTACCTGAATGTTCGTTGATCTCAAGCAGCAGATTTTTATAAAATGAATACATTCTTGCTGAAAGGCACACTGGAAAGAATACATTGTTACCGAAACAAATGCACAGTTTTCTAATGTTTCTTGTCACAAAAACAGACAATACATTTTCACTGAATCCAATGTATTTTTTTTTACCTGATACCATAGATATTTTGTATTAACTCTTAATGGAACCAATGCAGTTTAACTGTGTATTAACTTAGCTCAATCAGACTTTTCCAGAATTTTCACACATTATGGAATACTAAACACAGAATCTTTAACATCTGTTAACAGAATATCTATTTGTGACCACTTTGCAAAAACGAATTTCATGCAAATGGGACTTTATCTTTGGGTGTGATTTTCAACTTAATCTCCCATGAAGCACAACTCAGGTTGATTAGCAATTTCATGAACCCATAAAGGCAAAGTATAGGACAAGAAATTAGGTACTGTTTGATATCTACAGATTCTAAAAAATTTGGTAGATGCACCAATTTTAATATTTACCTTTTTTGTACATAGTTCGATACAAGTAGTTTTCAATGGTCTTGCTTCATCATACTATAACTTATGAAGATGAAATGAAATAATATGATAGCGCTCAATTTACATATGGCTGAACAATAGTGCTCCAAAAATATCTGTAATATTTCCAGACTGCTGTTATCAAAATTTTGTTTCTGAATTTCCATTTTGTCAATATGGATATTTTTATGCTTATACATTCTGAAAATCAAGGACATGCTTATTACCCAAATAAAGCTCTTTTCAGGCTTCATCGAAATGAAAAGAGAAGGCATTACTTTCTAAATACCCTAGTTTATGTTATTTAACTTTCATATGGGCTATATGCTTGTCTTTCTTTGGATACCTGTCTTTTTCTTATGCTTTAATTTAAATAACCCAGTAGATTTAAGGGGAAAAATTCTTTCTCTAGCTCACTAGGGTTCAGCAGGTCAATGTTATTCCTCTTCCTCATACCACTTCTTTCTTTTGATATAGCTTTCAATTAATACAACATATTTATGTATTTCTAAGGTCTGTTTAAATTCATCTATTGTTCCTAAGTCTTGCTCCCCTCACAAAGAAAATAGATTTAAAAGCATAGGGGGAAAAAATGATGGTCTCAGAAAGTGTGTTGAGATATAGGTTGATGACTAAACTTCCCATGTGCCAGCTGTGGAAAACAAGTATCCATCAAAAATATCATCTTATTCCTTCAGATGCTTATCTCGTTTGGTTTTTACAGAAAGAATTTTGGGAAGTAATTATTGACATATAGATACAATTGATTTTTTAAAAAAAAACAAGAAAAGAGGAAAAAAGAATAAAGTTTTACAGGAAAACAAATATTATTATTATTATTAATAATAATGATGATGATGATAATGATAATAATAATAATAATAAAGTTGGAAGGGACCTTGGAGATCATCGAGTCCAACCCCCTGCTCAGGCAGGAAACCTTACACCATTTCGGACAAATGGCTGTCCAGTCTCTTCTTAAAAACTTCCAGTGTTGGAGCATTCACCGCTTCTGGAGGCAGGTTGTTCCACTGGTTAATTGTTCTAACTGTCAGGAAGTTTCTCCTTAGTTCTAGGTTGATGCCAGCATAGGAAAAAGATTAATTGGATTTCTGATGCCATGACTCCAAAATGGGGTATTTTACGTATAATAGATTGCCTTCATTTTGGAGTAATTGATCCAGTTTCTTCCAAAAATGATGGCTTTCCAAAGGATCAAAAGGACAAATTGCAGCCAGATCCATGTATTGCAAAAGATAATATTGTGCTTGCCTTCATTCTATAACCCCTCTGGCATTTTTGCTATAATGAGCTCCTCAGATTGTGCTTCTTAGCTGAGTTTAATTTTTTTTAAAAAATGTTTTATTTTTGTCAAATAGATCCAGCTAATATTGTAGACTCAAGAAATGCAGTTAATTACTGGCCTCATCAGAACTTCAACTCTTCAAGAAGCTAAAGATCAGCCATGACCTTCTTTTATTTAAAAATAATAATAATAATGCTTTGGGCAATATTTTTGTTTGGTTCTGTTTTCCAGCACACCAAAAAATAAATGGTCTCTTTCCAGCGTCCTCTTTGACTCGTATGAGAGATTTTAATTAAAAGAGGAATTTCCATGGGGATTAACTATCACCTTACATTTCTCTAATATTTCCTTTCAGTCACTTTTAAGTAGATCCACACAGAAAGCATCAAACAGCCTTTCTCCAGATGTGTTCAGATTACGATGCCAAGAAATCCATGCTGTCCGGGAATTTCTAAGCTGATTGTGCCAATTTATCTACATGACATCAAAGAGAGAGACACACTTGTAAGAAATAAAATATGGGAAATTGTTGACCAAATCAACTCAAGAGCACAAACAATTCAACCATCCCTCTGGATAAGCCTCTAGTCAGGCAGTGCTGAATGTCACTAAAGACTATATTCAAAGGAAAAATGGGGGAAAGTATGCAGCTTCAGTCCATAGTCCCATTTTCTTACTAAACAATTGCAGTTAACAACTTGCATGATGGATAAGGTGAATAAGATCATCCACTGATTTGGAGTTCGATATCATTGGTAATATCATGATATCCAATTGTATCTTTCAGTCCTGAATTAGCTACAGTAAGTGACACTGTCAAACATCTGTTCTAATCCATGGAAGCTGTGCAGGTTTGGATGGGGAAAAACCAATTCTGGCTCAATCTTAGCAAGACTTAGTAGCTATTGCTGTGACTGTTCAGACCACCCAGATCTAGGGATTATTCATCCCTCTTGGATGAGGTTGGACTTCCCTAATCAGGAGATAGTGTCCAACTTGGGGGGTTTTTCTTGGACTCACAGTTCCTCTTGAAGTGCAGGTGACAAAAGGAACTACACCTTTTCTGTAGGTGGTGCCTACTCTTTAAATGAGGTCTCCCTGAGATTCATATAGTTTCCACCCTGATGAATTATTGAAGGTCTTGAAAACCTATTTACCCAAGCCTTGAGGATGAGTGGATAGGGCTCCACTCTTTGTGAACTTTTATCTTCGTTTTGTTATTTGCATTGTCCTCTCATAATTATTTTGTCTCCCCTCACCAAGTCCTCCTGTGTTGCTTCATTGTGACGGGGTATATCCCTGGGAGGAATTAATGTAAAACATCAGGAGTGTATGCCAAGAATATGTGTGTGTGTTCATTCATTCATTCATTCCCGGTATGGTCACTCAAGAAGTAAAGCTCATCCAACTGTATCGTGCAGCGGCATTATAGGAAGATGCCAGAGACAGAATGATCTCTTTAGTGACAAGGATGACACCACAAATTTATGCTGCACTGGTGAAGGTAATGGTAAACGACTTCTGCATTTTTATCAAGAAAGCCATATGGATAGAAAATATAAAATGATTCTGGTCAGATACAATATTCTATTGAGCAAAAGCTGAGAAACTTTTGGGAGTACTAATGGTGTTTATGGCCTGAATAGATTAAAATGTTTGATAGTTTTAATTGTTGCCATACAGGAAAAGAAAATCCAGGGTTGTAAAAATAGAATTACAGTAAGAACATGGAACATAAGAAAATGAACACAAGAAAGCTCAACACAATGAAAGACGAAATTAAATGAGTACAGATTGATATCTTAAGTCTCATCAAATCGCGATGGACTGGGATCAGACACTTTCAGTCACAAGATTACACTGTTTATTAGTCAGGACATGAAAAACAAGAAGAAACTGTCAGAATATGCAAGCAAAATGTGCTGCTTGTGATTGGAGACTGGAATGCCAAAGCTTAAAACATGAAAAAGGAAAATTTAGTTGGACTGTAAGGCTGTAAGAGCAGTGGTGGTGCAGTGCTTAGAATGCAGTACTGCAGGCTAATTCTCCTGACTGCCAGGAGTTCGATCCTGACCAGCTCAAGATTGACTCAGGCTTCCACCCTTCTGAGGTCAGTAAAATGAGGACCCAGATTGTTGGGGGCAATATGCTGACACTGCTTAGAGAGGGCTGTAAAGGACTAAGGAACAGTCTATAGGTCTAAGTGCTATTGCTATTGCTTACAGAACCAAAATGGAGCAAGAGACTGGCTTATCCATTTCTGCTACTCCAGCAATTTTTTCATACCTAACATTGTCATGTTAATATGCTACAAGTTAGCACTCAGTAGAGCAGCCACGAAGGCTTTGGAAAAGATATTCCAATCCTGTGATATGTCTATATCTTCAAATATCAGAA
The DNA here is from genome assembly GCA_034064705.1 of Bothrops alternatus. Classification (NCBI taxonomy): domain Eukaryota; kingdom Metazoa; phylum Chordata; class Lepidosauria; order Squamata; family Viperidae; genus Bothrops; species Bothrops alternatus. The sequence goes on along the minus strand of JARGCV010000079.1, from coordinate 8,588,640 downwards.
CTGTTCAAACCAAGATATTTCTTGTAACACTGTATGGAAGCAAAAGTTGGACTTTAAAGAATGATAAGAAGAATATTAATACTTTTGGACATTGGTATTGCCTTGGGAAAAATCAATCTATGTGACTACTAGGACTTGAAAACTACTTGATGGCACATATTTAATCAATCCATCAGTTATTTTATAGTTATTTTTTAACTGTTCTGGATATTTTATGTATTTTGTTATTTATGTTATACTATTGTGGTTGGAGTCAGATAACATCCAAACTGAATAAATAAGTAAATATTTATTTTATATAATTAAATAAACACCTATAATGAATTGGAAAATAAAGTCTGCATTAATATTATCTTTCTCTAATTGCATTTTTAAAACTAAATATATTTTTCTTGTCTAACGAGCCATTATAACAATTCAACAGCCTGTACTGATCTCTAAACAATGAATTTAGAGGGTGGACTTGACTGAAGTGAATTTAAATCTCTACACTAGGATTTTTGTGGAGATCATGGTCAAAAGTTCAGCAGCAGTAATAAATCTCTCCTGCTACTGACTGAGATTGAAGACTGTTCCCAGGTATTATGTACCTGAAGAAGAACTTTGATCTTTGATCTTTTGCAGATTGATTATTACTAGGTTACAGGCAGAAGGAATTGTATAGACATGTTTTTAGAGAATAAGGAAAATAAAATGGTTGAAAAGCAAGGATGAAGTAGAACTCTTCGGGCATCAAGGCAAACCTTCAGACATGGTTGAACTTTAGTCCAATCAATCAAATCAAATCTTTATTATGTTCATAGTGCAGCATGTCAACAATAGCCATCATTTGAGGAGCTAATGGCTACATTTGAGGGAGTAATATTTCTGTTCCAGGACCCAGGGCTCACACACATAATCTACTCTTTTTTTTTTTTTTAAATTCTTTTATTAAAACAATCAGCATTGAACATAAAATCTTAGTATGCATCAATCATCATAGCACCTTTTTTTGAGCACAGGCTGTTTTCTCTTGCAAATAATTGGAGTAACTGGACAGTTTCCGTTGGCAAAATCATAATAAAATGGAGCAGTTACTCTGTTAAACATTATATGAAGGAAATGGATTCTGGGATCCTTTTCAGCAGCCGTCAAGCTGGAAAGTATTAAAATCTGCATATCCCCTTTTTCTTTTTTTCTTTTTTTTTAAATTCTTTTATTAAAACAATCAGCATTGGACATAAAAACATATTATGCAGCAATCAACATGATACCTGGTATACAATACTAAGTATTCGTCTTTGAAAAAGTCTGAATTAGTAAGCCTTTTTCCCCCCCCCACCCCTCGCGTCTAGTCTCAACTATACTCCTGTTACATTTTATTTGATTGGCGTTTCTTCTATCTGTTTCGAAATTAATGTGGTCAACATGAAACATAAGATCTTATTGCTAAACAACCCTCCTAGAACATAGCATACAACATTAGGTATTAATCTTTGTAAACATCTGTTTTAGTAAACGTTCTACCCTCCTCCCTTGCATCTTCAAGTATAATCCGAATACATTTTGTTGGATTGGTGTTTCTCTTATATATGGTCTATCTACTGTTTCTAGTCTATCGCCTATTGTATGTTTGCGCTTCTGAAAAGGGAGCCGCAGCCTGAATACTCCTTCAGGGCAGAGTGCAATAGAACAGATACTATACCCTCAATCCTGACCCAGAGAAGAGGCAGCTGATCAGGGGAATCCCATAATAGCTTAAATGGAAATATATTTCATGCAACAGTAGTGCATATTTAGATTTTTGCATTAATGTGTATTAAGCTTGTGCACATGCTTTTGAAAAGACAGATGATTCCAGCTTTTTTCTGTTGCAAGTGATCAATTGGTAAACAAGCTCTTTTAAATTGTCAATAATTGATATGGTCTTGGGAACAGCAGAGCCTCTTTCCTTTCACATGGAAAACAAATGTGAGCTTCCTATAATAAATCGTGGTAAATACATTGTCATCTATTAATAGTGGCCCATATAACTGCATGAACTCCATTTTTAAGGTAAAGTTCTCTAATAAATTCTATAGAATTTCCATCTTCGCTTGCACAAAAGGAAAGATAGATCGCTGATGTAGTTATTTCTTAAATTTAAGTATTTTATTATGGGAATTGCAACCATAACTACTGACCTTAAAATTATTTATTCCTCAAGGGTATTTTACATTCTTTTTTTTTAAAGAGATGCTCATTTGTACTCTAGAATTTATCACTAATTAATGGATAAACTTTGTATGCAATCTTTTCTTCTCCCATTCCCCACGCAGCCAGATTTTTACAACCAGTGAAGAAATTGTGCTGTTTGCAAAAGATTGCTCTCCTTGGCTTTAGGTGATTAGGGGTTTACAAGAGATCTTTCAGTCAATACCCACAGAGCAAGAGAAATGTTTACGACATTTCATGTACTCCTTTCCAAAATGGGACTTACAAAAAAAAGGTAACTTGCTTAATTTTCCCGAATTTTTAAGAGTTGCCAGCAAAGTATTGAACAAGAGTGACACCAAGTGGTTGGTCAGATTATTTCAGAATAGCTGCCTATTCTTCAAAGTAGTATAACTTTTTTTGCCCCCTCTCTCATAGAACTCTTAAGGCCTATTTTACTTTCTTGCTGGAGGACAAATAAGACCAAAATCTATCCCAATAGGAATTGTGCTAGCTCTGTTCAATGTTCCCTACATTTTATAGCATTCTCAAACATTGCTCCTTAGGCACATCTATGAGATGGTCAAAAACAAAGCCGTCCCTGTTTTAGTTGTGTCAAAACGCAGTGGGGCTTTGATCATGCAGTCATGGCCATGATCTGTATTTTTTTCACCTCCACCCAGTAGCCCATATGCCCCTTCCTCATTTTTTTCAAGTTGTCACCATTCTTTTAAAAGTCGTCCCATTCTTTTAAAGCTGAAGATCTCTGCATCCACATTTCTTTCCTAGAAAATCTTGTCATTTATGTCAATTAAAATGTTTTTTTTACTAAAAGCCATGCATCTTTTTGAAGTTAGTTTTATCTTCCTTAAATCCTGGCTCATTATATCTCTCCTGACATTTCAGTATATACCTTAATTCACATGTACAATGTTTGATGTGTAGAATTTGATGTATTTATACTTATAATTCATTTATCATTCACCTGATCCACAACTCTGGGCAATTAAAAAACAAAGGTATAATTCAACAAGCCCAAACAAGAAAAATGGCCATATCAGTAGAACAAAGCATCCACTAACAGCATATAATACTCCTAACATGGCTAGCCCACATCCCACCTTAGCCCAGAGTCCTGAGAAAGACCCAGGTCTTCAAGGCATATTTAAAGGAAACCAACATTGGACCCTTCAAATTTCTGGAACCATGTTACTCCAGACAGCAGGAATAAAGAAGAAACATATTCTTCAGAAGCCCTTTCAATTGGTAATGAGCATTCTGGGTGAAAATTCTGGAAACTGTAGTCTCAACACTTCTTGATGTTCCACAGGACTTTGAGTGCAAGTCTGGTACAGTTTTTCAGGCTAACACATTTTATTAAAAGGCATATGCTTAAAGCTTTTGTGAAACACAACTCACTGCATCAGATGCTTGGCATTGCATCTGATGATGTGAGCTACAGTTCACAAAAGCTTATTCCCCAAATACTATTAAAATGTTATTGTCTGTATGTTTGTGTCTTTGAGTCAGTCTTGACTTCTGAAAACTGCCTTGACAAGCCCTTGCAGTTTTATTGCCAAGATTTTGAAAATGATTTGCCATTGCTTGCTTCCTAAGACTGAGAATGTGTGACTGGCCCAAGTCATCCAAATGACTTAATACTTGAAGGCAAGACTAAAACGCACAACCTCCTGATTTCTAACGTGATGCCTTAATCACTACACCAGAGTGGCTCTCTAGATTATGTACTGTAAATCAGAAGTCAACAACCTTTGTCGGTTGGCGGACCAGAGGAAAAGTAAGGGGGAAGCATTTTACATGCATGCATGCGCACACGTGCACACAGGGCCATGAGCATGCATGTGCTGCAAACAGAGTGGGGCTAGCACCCGTGTGATACTCACTAGCCCTGCCCCATTCTTGCATGGTGCAGCGCCTTGTTTCTGCACCCTGTGGCATGGCAGTGGGTGTTTTTGCACCTTGCAGGGCAGTGGCAGCCCATTTTTGTGCCCCATAGCACGGCGGTGCTCATTTTTGCACCCCGTGGCACAGTGGTGGCCGTTTCCATGTCCCATGGTGTGGTGGCATCTGTTTTTGTGCCTTACAGCACAGCGGCAGCCCATTTTCACACCCCGAGGTACAGTGGCAGCTTGTTTTTGCACCCTGTGGTGCGGCGTCCTGTTTTTGCACCCCGCAGCCACAGCGCTAGCACAAGTGAGGGGGTATGCACGCACATGCATGCACACTGGCCAACCTGTCCCGTGGCCTAGTGGCCAGCAGACCACAGACCACTACCGGGCTGTGGCCCACAGGTTGGGGGTCCCTGCTGTAAATGCTCTCTAGATTATAGGTAGGCATCTTCATGTCAGCAAAACATTTGATAAAATAAGCAATAATTTTCTGAGTTACACTTGGTATGTCTATAAGGTGAATACATAGTTACCTTGAAAACAAAAGTCAGTTATGCTTTTCTGAAAGCTGAAAACTAAGGATTAGGACAGATTGAAGGAAATGGAATATGATATCATTGTTTATGCACCTTAAGTGTGTTTGGCTTCACTGTCTTCAAATAGATGTCTACTGTTTTAAAGATCAGAATACCTACGATGAGTTAGAGAAATGTAATTCCTGCTTGCTTGCATACTTATTTGTATTTTATAGGCTACATCAATCTTTAGACTCCAAGGAAGTAACAATTCCCCAGTACAGAAATGTTGAAAATATGAACACACCGTAAATATTAAGACCTGGCATTCTCATCTACTTCAGGAACAACAATGCAAAATATTTGTTGAATTCCCAGTGAATATACAGAAGACCCAGCATACAGCAGTTCTCCAAAATACTGTCAGGGCTATCCTAATCACTGGGATAAGTTGCTCCAAAGGATGAGATTCATCACTGAGAAGATTAATCTCTTCATACCCACCTGGGGGATGCACCTGTAACAGTTTCCTCCACTCCTTGGAGTGAGGATGGGGTATCTATAACATCTCTTTTATATAATTTCTCATTGGATAAACTGAAATCACTTAAGCAGTCCCACAAATATCCAGGCCCCAAGCATTAGCATTAAAGGTAATAATCAGCACCTTGAACAGCATCAGAAGTCAACTGATAAATAAAGCCAATAAAGCTTCCAACAAAAACATGTCATTTGAATCTGTAACTATACATGGAAAAAGTCCTAACCTTTTTGACTATTCTAAAGGTTTTGTAAGTGTAAATAAGGACCAAAACCAAAAAGAAATGGAGCAAGGTGACCTTCAGTCTACATAGCCTGCAACAGATTGTTGTATGTTGCCCAGAGTCATTTCTGTGAGATGGTCAGCTATATAAATTTGATTAATAATAGATTGACATATTTCTATGTAATTGATAGCTTTGCATGCAAGACAGTAACTTTACCTGCATTTGGGATTATCACAGTTAAACAGCTCCTAACAAACCAAATGTTAAGAAGAGCTCTTTGCTACCCAATTTCATCATGTAGAAAAAAATCTTTGACAGGTGACATTATTCTGAATCCATCAAATCATTCAGTTTCCGTCCACACTGTCAGTCCACCCTTTTAAATTACTCCAAAAAAATGTCTAGCATCAGGTCAAGAAAGAATAGGAAAAATTGCTAGCTTGGATTCCATTAATAACAGACGTCAGCTCATTTTATCAATTCTCCCCTGAAAACTTTATCTGGTTGGTGGAATATTTTTCCATTGAGAAGGCTCAAGTGACAAATAAATTGCCCTCAGCCATTGTGAATATATGTTAGGTTGGCAGGAGCTGGGGCGAAGATGGGAGCTCACCCCATCAGATAGCACTCAGGTCTCAAACCTGGGCTGCTAGCTTCCCAGCCAACAACCCAATGTCTTAACCACTGAGCCATGCAGTTTGAAAGCATGCAAATGCAAGTAGATAAATAGGTACCACTTTGGTGGAAAGGTAGCAGCACTCCGTGACCTCATGCTGTCCACATAACCATGGAAATTTCTTTGAACAGTGCAAGCTCAATGGCCTTGAAACAGAGATGAACACCACCCCCTACAGCTGGCAATGGTTAGCAGAGTAAAATCTGCAGGGACTCCTCCTCTCCTATTGTGAATATATACAATGGTGCAAGTTCAGAAATTTGATACTCATTAGCTTTTGCTAATCCAAAGAAACAGAATTGTAGCACTTCAGAGGGCCTGTAATTTTGGAAACTTGTTTTTTTATGTTATCTAAGACTCACCAGAAATATAGTGATTTTTTCTTAACAATATTACAGAACTGTGCTAACATAAATACAGTTTACCTTCCACAAGGGGGCATTCATGGTCTTCAGATTATAGGTGTGCCACAAAATTATGAGGACCTACCAGTTACAACCTCTATTGCTGGCCACATAATTATTAATATAAATTACATTCACTATTATAAATTACATTAGCTACACAAACTTCTAAAAATATATATTTGAGCTTCCTAAAGTTCATAAAGCAAAGCCTTGTTCCAAATTATTCTAGTTTATTCTTATTTCTAAGTTGCTAAGCAAAATAACCCATTATTGCAAATCAATTTCACTGCCTCAGCACACCCCGAGTTGGTAATCATTAAATTCTAGAACAGTGATTCATATACCAAAATACCAACGGAAACAAATTAGAAATATGTGTTAAAAACACTAGCAAAGACTATTGCAGATCTGAAACTATTCACAATGAAGCTCAAACCTTTGTCAATTTTAGTACATTTTCAATCTCTCCAATCTGTTAAAAGTTTGCATTTGAGACTTTCTGAGATCTTCTTAAATGAGAATAGTGGTTCTCCTAGATCAGGGATCTGCAACCTTGACAACTTTAAGAAAAGGGTTGCAGACCCCTATCCCAGATGTGTTCAAGAGACACTCATTTCAGGACATATCCATAGTTACACTTAAGCAGCTCCTCTCCTGTGCTTATTTTAAATCAGTTTAAGAAAATCCTGATAGGAGTGAGACACTCTAACAACAGCTTACAAGCTATTCAATCCAAATAGCAAGCTATCACATGCTTCCATTGGATAATTTCCTGGGTGCTGTGCCCTCCCCACTTTTTTCCAGGAAAATAATGGACCAACATTCTTTAATTCTCCAAACTACAAGGCTGAAGAGGTACAATACAATCAAACTTGCAAGGTACTATCAATATAGCCAGTCTCAATAAAAGCAGTTTTAGCCTTCTTGAGGAGTTGATTTCTTGTTCTGGTCTACCTATTTTTGTTATATTAAAAATAATACCTGAATCAAAGCTTAAATTAGCAGAGTTTATGACTGAAAAAGAACTATGATACGTATATACATACCCATCACACTCCTGAACTTGATCTGAAGTCGAACAATACACAAACTGCATAAAAAAGTGAAAAGGGCCGTAATGAACAAAGTACAAAGGTGAGGAATAAGAGAAAAGGAAAGGAAATCTTAATAATCCTACTTTTTGCCAACATTATTTATTGTACCTTCTAAAATCTTCCTGCCCTAACAAACCATGTTGTTCTTATACCAATTCATGGATTATTTTTTATTCTTTAAGTTTCTTTTTTAGGACCTCGTCAACTCTATTCAAGCACAAGAGAGATTTTATTCTCTTTTCTTGACTTGTTTAGTCTTCCCTTCATAAACTGTGTTTATTATATTTCTATTTTGCCTGAATTATGTATATTATGCAGTTTCCAAATGCTCCCATCTCTTAATTCTTCACAGCAACAACTCTGTGCAATAGGTTGGACTGAAAGAAAGTGATTCATTCAAAATCACCCAACTAATAGCCCAAGGGAGGACTAGAATTCTGTTTCCTGATTTCTATATAATGCCTTAACCATTACATCAAAGGGGTTCTATATTTGTTTTGCAGTTTGATCCTCACTCGTTCTCATTCAACATACATAGTGGGCATTCACTTGTGTATTTAATCTACATTGGTTCACAGCCCATGAATTTTTTTACCCTATCTCTCATACAAGAATCCTATTCCCATTGCATTCAACTTAACTTTTATATTTTCCCTGACATAGCTAACTCATTTCCATCTAACCAAATGGAGAGAAACACACTGCCATTTTTGCTTCTTTTGATAATCCTTCACTTCTTTCAATATTTCAAGGTTTTCATTTTCAACGTTTCAACAGGGTGATTGCTGTGGGGAAAGTAAGAGAAGGAAGGAGCGTTAGATATGGTTGCCACCTTTAATTATTTATTTAAAAAATAATAAGGGCAAAACATAAGTAAATCAACATTCTCTCCTCGCTACAAATCACATGCTAAACACTATGTTCAGTCAGCAATTCTAAAATATTTGTCTCATCCGGTTTTTCATCTTTATTTAAAAAAAAAAACCTCCAAAGAAGCCAAATTCATCTAATTTTGTTGCAATGCATATTGTTCTTTGTATCTTCAAGCTTAAACAAGAATAGGGTCGATAATCTGGAGGACATGTAATTTCCTCTCTTCTTTTTACTGCACAATTTTGACATAAAACTTTCTTCTCTGTAATGTTGGAACTTTTGTACACTAGGATGCTTTTTCTTTGGAGTATTCTAGAAAGAGAAGCCTTCTCTGAGCACATGGCATTCTGACAAACAGACTTTGTCCTTCAAACTTCTCTATTTTCTGATTCACAAAGGTGTATATGCCTGGCTCCCTGTTCTTATAATGTGCCTGGCCCCATGAACATAAAATTAATATTTACCTGGTTTTCCTCCAATTTCACCTAGGAAACAATTCATTACTATAGTAGAATTTGCCTTGGCTTTCCAGATATGTAACAGAATGGTATATACATTCCACCTTTCCTTAAACTCTCAGAAAAGAGAGAACCAAGCAAAACATTCATTTTACACAATTACCACTTGCTTCTTATGGCTTAAGTCTCTTTCTTAAACAGATGGTTCTCTTCTCAGTTGTCCATGACTCTTAGTGAAGGGAGCAGCAAGTAGCCACGGAAGAGATGGTCTCCTCAGTGCCCCTACGGTAGCTAACATAAAATTACAATTTAAATATAATAAAATCATTTCCTGTATTAGTGTTTATCGGCCCAAAAGAAGCAGTTTGGGAATTGGAAATAACAACTAAGTTTCTGCCAAAAACAAATTGATGTCCTTACACCTAAGCTTCTTCTAAATAATGAAGTTGAATAAGTAAAGACATTGTGATTCTGAAATCACATTGACATGACCACATTAAAATACAAAATAGCCTGTCATATTTTAGCATATAAGTTGTGTAAATTCATTTTTTCTACTAATAAACTAATTTTTCTCATTTCAACAATTATGCCCTTTTTCCATTCTACTTACAAATTAGCCCTCAACTGATTTAGGCTCAACTCTCCTAACCTGTCATTTCATTTGTTCTTTAGCCCATCAAATGACCAATGCCTACACATGGATAAACAGCTTATTTTGGGTTAAGGTTCACAGCCTTTCACAAGGCCAGAGAGTGATTTCAATGATGAAGTGACATCAGCAGAATGGGAGAAGCTGGTGTTTTATTTCATGTGCCTTTTGAGTGGTTTTAAGGGGGAAAAAATGAGAATTCAGAAGCAAACAACTTTTTCCTCTCTTTAAAACCCTCCACCATTCAGATTACATTTATTTTGCTTTCTATTCCCATTATTACTTTCCTTTTGAAAATGGAGGGCTATGTAATGAAGTCTCTTAGCTGCCCTGGCCCATAGTATTAGTTTCTTGTGGGGTTTTTTTTTTTTCATTGGTTAAAAATATGTAAATAAGGATAATGGAAACAAATCTTAACTAATTCATTATTTCTTCAGCACAATTGGAAAAAAAGGTAAGAACCAAATCTATTTATGCTACATATTCTTAAATGTGGTTTATTAAAGTGGTATACAAAGCAAAACATCAACTTCACTTAAACTGAACTTTATAAAGTATGTCTTTATACAGTTAAATCCAAATAGAAACAAAATCTTCATTAGGATTTGTTCAAAACCATGATTTTTTTCCTCTTGCCTTAGCTCAGTTTTAAATCAAATTGAAATGAATATTGCATTTACTGGCAGATGCTATAATAACATTTACATTAACAGATTTCAGACTGGCAGATTTTATTTTTTGAAGATAAATTATATTCATTTTAGTTTACTGAAACATTGTTCATGTGCTACAATAAATTGGACCCTGCAATAACGTGTCCTATTAAATGAATCTCTTAAAATTTGCTTTCTCTATTAGACCAACACAGATTATACTATCCTTTGAGATAATATTACTGAAGTTTTAAGTCTTAACTAATGAATTTTAAAGATAGATTATCTAATAAAAACTCTTATAAATCTGGTGTTTTTATTTTTCTTTTATATTAATTGTTACAGTTCTTTCATACACTTGAGATCAGAATTCATGATCACTATGGAGAAGTTTTATGACAGATATTGCAACCTGTTGCTATAGAAACTGCATTTCAACTTCTGAAAAGGTTTCATTGCCTGCAAATCTACAAACAGCATGTAATAATTGTAACAAAATTTATTCATTTGCACTTTGTAATTCATTTAACTTTTTAAGATGTAGCCATCTTTAAATTTGTCTTTTAATTGGATTAAGAAATAAAGTATTGCAGATTTATTAGAATATATAAACTTGCATAAACACATACTTTATTTCATGTTAAGCAAAATCATACAGAATTCAGAAAAGCCAAGGGAATCCAAAGCATTGATAAAAAAGAAAAGAAAAGAAAGCATAACTAGCTTCAGCTGAAGAAGTGCTCCTTCCTCTGAGAAGTAGCACATGAATTGCTGAAACTAGCCTGTAAGGAAATAAAATAATCAAGACACAACATAAGAAGAAAATATTATTTTCAAGCTGCATTAGGAAAATGTGACTGGAGGCTAAATATGCAATAAGGAAATAGTCACTTTTTGAATATCGTCCCCATCATGCCATTCAATGAAAATGTACAATGTATGGAACATGTGATAATGGTGATTATGTTTCTTTTCATAAATTCAGCTGTAGAAAGATTTAACTATAACAGTGTTTCTGAACCTTGACAATTTTAAGGCATGTGGACTTCAACTCCCAGAATTCCACAGCCAGCATTGCTGGCTGTGGAATTCTGGGAGTTGAAGTCCACATGCCTTAAAATTGTCAAGGTTCAGAAACACTGAACTATAACCTAAATGAAATTACTTCACTAAGTGATGATGACATAAGCTGAAACCCACACAGAGCTCTGAAAACACTATAAAGACTTTAAAGTTCTTTATTGTTCATATCTCAGCAGTCACCTCTTAGCAAAGTCTGAAAAAAATGGTTTCCAAACTATAATCGACGGCTGCCTTATATAGCATCCATTTTCCTCCATTAACAGAAAAGCTTATTTGACCAAAATAGACTAAATTAAAGAATCAATGGTAATATTGTTCAAAAGCTTATAATTTAGCTTTCATGGTCCCTTATTAAGACGCTATATTTCCTTTTAGTTAAGACTGGTTAAAAAAAGAACTGAGTTCGCTTCTATAAAAGTTCGCCACTATTGCAAACACTTTGTTGAAATTCCGGGTTGCGAGTCCATCTTTATGACGCTGGACCTTGGGGTTCAGGTGGGCTTATTGCTTACGTACCTGCCTCCCAGCTGCGTGGCATCAGCCCTGCCTGTACTACTTGAGGAAGTTGCTGGACTGACGGTGGAGTTCCCCAGGCTTGGGGGACTTTAACCTGCTGTCACTTGGCGAGTCCTCGGGGTTGGCACAGGAGTTCATGGTCGCCATGACAGCCATGGACCTGACCCAAGTAGTGCAGGGTCCGACGCATGAGGGTGGGCACGCCCCGGATATGATCTTCCTTTCGGAGCAGTTGGGTAATGATCTGGTTTTAAGGGGCTTAGATACCTTGCCTTTGTCATGGACCGATCATTTCCTGCTATGACTGAATTTTATGGCCCCAATCCTTCCCCAAAGGGAGGCAGAAGCGATTAGGTGGTTCCGCCCCAGACGCCTGATGGATCCATTTGGCTTTCAGACGGCGCTTGGGGAATTACCGAGCTTGTTCATTCACAATTCGGCGGAGTCCCTGGTAGCGGCATGGAATACGGCCGCGAAGGGGGCTATTGACCGGATTGCGCCTTTGTGACCTCTCCGTGGTGCTGGCCCCAGGAGGTCTCCTTGGTTCACTGAGGAACTCAGGGGGATGAAGCGCCATAAGAGACGTCTAGAGAAGCGATGGAGATGAAGTAGGTCCGGGTCTGATCGAACCAGATTGAGCTCACTTATTAGAGCCTATTTGAAGGCGATTAAAGCGGCAAGATCTTTGTATCTTTCCGCTTTGATCGCGTCTGCGGAATCTCGCCCAGCCGCCCTGTTTAGGGTGACCCGGTCCCTCCTTAACCCGAGGGGTCTGGGGCCTCCCTTGCAGGGTAGTGCCGAGGACTTTAACAACTGTTTCGCAGACAAAGTAGCTCAGATCCAGGCCGACCTAGACTCCAATTGTGAAGTAGAGTCAAGTGATAACGATTCAGTCGAGGGGACAGGGGCATGTTCTTGTCCAGTCATCTGGGGCGAGTTTGAGGCTGTTACGCCTGATGAAGTGGACAGGGCCATTGGAGCTGTGAGTTCCGCCACCTGTTTGTTGGACCCGTGTCCCTCCTGGCTGGTTTCTGCTAGTAGGGAGGTGACACATACCTGGATCCAGGAGATTGTCAATGCTTCTCTGAGGGAGGGGTCCTTCCTGGCTCCCTTAAAGGAGGCACTTGTGTGCCCCCTTCTCAAGAAGCTTTCCCTGGATCCAGCAATTTTGACCAACTATCGTCCGGTCTCTAACCTCCCCTTTGTGGGGAAGGTTATTGAGAAGGTGGGAGCACTTCAGCTCCAGCGGTCTCTGGAGGAAGCCGATTATCTGGGGCCTCTGCAATCGGGGTTCAGGCCTGGCTACAGCACCGAAACTGCTTTGGTCGCTCTGATGGATGATCTCTGGTGGGCCTGGGATAGAGGCCAGTCCTCTTTCCTGGTGCTTCTTGACCTCTCAGCGGTGTTCGATACCATCGACTATGGTATCCTTCTGCGCCGGCTGGAGGGATTGGGAGTGGGGGGGCACCGTGTTACGGTGGTTCTCCTCCTATCCCTCTGGTCGGTCGCAGTCAGTGTTAGTGGGGGGTCAGAGGTCCACCTCTAGGTTACTCCTGTGTGGGGTGCCTCAGGAGTCGGTTCTCTCCCCCTACTTTTAAACATTTACATGAAGCCACTGGGAGAGATCATCCACCGGCATGGAGTGAGATACCACCAGTACGCTGATGATACTCAGCTGTACATTTCCACTCCTGGCCAAGTCAGTGAAGCAGTTGAGGTGATGTGCCAGTGTCTGGAGGCTGTGAGGGTCTGGATGGGCATTAACAGATTGAGGCTCAACCCTGAAAAGACAGAGTGGCTGTGGGTGATGCCTCCCAAGGACATTTCAATCTGTCGTTACATTACCCTGGGGGGTAAATTCATAAACCCCTCGGAGAAGGTGCGCAACTTGGGAGTCCTCCTCGACCCACGGCTGACATTGGAACATCATTTGTCGGCTGTGGCGAGGGGGGCATTTGCCCAGGTTTGCCTGGTGCACCAGTTGCGCCCTTATTTGGATCGGAAGTCTCTACTCACAGTCACACATGCCCTTGTCACCTCGAGGATCGACTACTGCAATGCTCTCTACATGGGGCTACCCTTGAAGAGTGTTCGGAGACTACAATTAGTGCAAAATGCAGCTGCGCGAGCAATTGTGGGCCTTCCATGTTGTGCCCACGTTTCGCCAACTCTCCGCATGCTGCACTGGTTGCCTATCGGTCTCCAAGTGCAATTCAAAGTGTTGGTTATTACCTATAAAGCCCTTCATGGCATTGGACCAGGATACTTACGGGCCTGTCTTCTGCCACATACTTCCCTTCGACCGGTGAGAGCGCACAGGGTCGGCCTCCTCCGGGTCCCGTCAGCAAAACAATGTCGTCTGGTGGGTCCTAGGGAGAGGGCCTTCTCTGTTGTGACGCCCACCCTCTGGAACCAACTGCCCCCTGAAGTCCGCGTTTCTCCCACCCTCCCGGCCTTCCGAAAGAATCTTAAAACCTATCTTTGCCGGCAGGCCTGGGGATGATTGTGAATTGTTTTGTGAATGATGAATGTGTTTTTATTTTTAATGCTTTTTTTAATTTGGACTTAGATTGAATATTGTTTATATATGTTGTAAGCCACTCTGAGTCTTCAGAGAGGAGTGGCATATAAGTCCAAATAAAATAAATAAATAAATAAATAATATTAAACGGAAATTAAGATCAACACTGAAACTTTGCGCACTTATCTTCTCTTCCTTGTTCATTCCTAATTTCCTGCCTTCTACAAGGAGTCATCAGTGAGCAGACTGATTAGATTGAAGTTTAAACTTTGCATATTGTGACAACAGGCAAGCTTGTGTAGAAATCACAAGGATCCATAGAGGAAGTCAGCATCATCAAAATGGCAGGTGCAACTGGACAAATGAATCTCCACCCTTTTTGCATGTAATATGCATTTAAAAGGGGTGGGGCTTTGATCACACAGACATGCCCGCCTTTTTGATATTATTGGTCCCTTCCCCTATGAATATCTTTTGTAGCAAATGTGAGAACAGAAGCATGATATCTTGAGTTCCTTAAGAAAAGATAAAATCTAAAAGAAAAAAAACTTTTTAAAAAAAATCCTTACTACCGAGGCAAGTCTAAGAAAAGACTGAAAATATAACCTGAGAAGCCACAGAAGCCTTCTATTCATCATAGTGCCAGATTAGCATTGTAGAGCAAAGGTAGCATTCTAGTGAGCCCTGTGAAATGTATTATCACAGCAAATCCTAAGAGTGCTGTGTGGTAATGAACTTTTTAGCATAACAGCAAAACTGTACATAAGAACATAAGAACATAAGAAGAGCCATGCTGAATCAGGCCTGTATTTGAACTGTATTTGATAGCTTTTGTCTGAACTAGTTGAAATGATATATAGGAACTGGGAGATGAGTGAAGGGTATGGCAGGCAATTCCTGAAAGAAAAACAGACATGAACACAACATGAATTCCCTGGAACAAAAGTTTTATCCATGTTGAAGTGAAAGAGAGAAAAATGCAAACTTTTTTCAGTATCACTTTGTCTCTTCACAAACTTCAGAAAAACATGTTTGCATTAATATCTCTACTAGTGCTTTAATCAAGATGCCTTGAGTGCTGGAAGTAAATATTTGGAAGTCACTGGCCAATCCTGGCTAAGTATTCATTGCAGGTGGAATGACCAAGCCAGGAAGTTTGGTCCAAGTTATAGCAGAGTGAAGGTTACCTCTATCCCAGGGGTGTCAAACTGCCAGCCCGCAGGCCAGATGCGTCATCTGGAAGCTGCACCCACTCCGTTGCCGGCAATGGAGAAAAAGTTCCGATACGTTGCGCGATGTCACATGACATCGCGAGTTTGACATATCTGCTCTATCCCCACAAACAACCTAATGTTTTGATATTTTCTACATGATTAGACAGGACACATATTTTGGGTAGCATATAGAAAAGTATCTTATAAATTTAATTATTACAGGTAGGATGTTGCAATGAGGGCAGCTATTGATTAGAAGAACCAGTTTAGTGAGAAAGTAAGGAATCAGGCTAGAAACTTGGAGTCTACAAGTTCTAATCATTCTTTAAATACAAAGCTACCTGGGTGACTTTGAGCCAGTCACTGTCTCTCAGTCATAGGAAGAAGGCAACAACAAGCCACTGCTGAAAATGTTGCCAAAAAACTGCAGGAACTTGTTCAGACAGCTGTCAAGAGTTAATACTGACTTGAAGACATTAACAAAATGTTTAAAAGAGTGGTTTGCATTTTGTGATACATTGATAATACTAAAAGGTACCCTTGATGCTTACAGAAGTTGGTCTGGTTTCACTAATGAATTTCTTCAGTGGTGCCATTTAAGATTAGGATTATTCCATAGTAACTGTGTGGCTGCTTTGTTGCAACAGGTTTAATGGTGTCCAGATTCCTTTAGTTAAATAACACCCTCTAACAGGGCTCTGGAAGCATGCTTTCTGTCACAGAGCCCACCTTCTGGATGAGAATCCCACTCTAGTGGCATTTCAGAAGATGTGACTTTTTGCCCAGGCTTTGGCTAGGTAAGCACCTTCTAAATAGTGTGCATATGTTTTTCTTGGTTGCCCGATTTTGCCATCTTTTTGTCTTTATTTCTTTTATTTGGCAAAGTTCCAGGAGATCAACAATGTCTGTTTGGCTTCTTTGTAAACAGTCTGATGATGCTGAGTCCATAACTGCTTCTAAAGGGCAGATTGAAGCTTCATAAGAGGAATTGTCTTAATCACATGTTTAATGGACTCACCTTCATTATAGTAACAGCACTTAAACTTATATACTGCGCCATGGTGCTTTACAGCCCTCTCTCTAAGCAGTTTACAGGGTCAGTATATTGCCCCCAACAATCTGGGTCCTCCTTTTACTGAACTCAGAAGGATAGAAGACTATAATAATATAATTCATATAATTTTAATTTTATATATAATGTAATGTAACATAATACAATATAATGTAATAATATAATAATTATATATAATTTTGTATGTGATGTTTAGTAGAGTTCGATATCACCTAAGGAACATGAAATTCTAAATCCATTTTTTTTTAAGTTTTGAATTGTAAATATCTAGCAAAATTATGCTGTGATTGTGTAGGGAAAGACATCCTATTCTTTTCCTCATTACTGCTATTCCTCAAGAGCACTTTTTATCTGGCACACCAGCAGAAATAAAGTCTCTTTTCTCAAGATTTTCTCTTCATTAGTGGAAGTTTAGCAGCTGCCTCTTAAAAGACACTTTAGGCTACATTAAAACCAAGCCAGGAATTAGTAGAATAATTCTGTTTATAAATTTCAGTAAAACTTTGCTTTTCACTTTGAGAACCTTTAAGTATCTTTTAAGTGGACCTGATATATTTGGCGGTGGAGTGGTGATTTGTTAAAGAAACATTTTATAATTCCTAGCAAGCCCTCTCCTTTTATATATGTCATTGTATCTGATGCAAAGGAATATTTGGGCAAGAACATTGCAACCATTTGTGGAAAACTGATTTTGGTTTGGGTAATCCCTGATTTAATAGCTCTTTTTTATTATTTGGCTTCTTTACTGACCTTGCTATCTTGCAGCATTGTATAATTTGGACTGAATGAGTAATTGTTCAGACAACTGTGGATGTTACATGGAGTTCACACAGAGCAAGAGGCCTGGGGAAATTGTGTTTGGAAATGCTGTTGGAGTCTGTGAAGCAGTATCAGCTTTCTTATAGAAAATATTAAATATTTCTGATTCTGTTTCTGTTTCTCCATAACTTTCAGTTATTTCTATCAGACTCTCTATGTTTTGAGTACCAATCAAGCAGCACATTAAAAACCGTCTTCATTGCTTTCTCATTCATCATATCTTCCTGATTCCTTCATTAACTACTTGAAGTATTGTAGGTTATTTATCTAGGAACCATCACACAGCCATCAGCTATATTCAATGCTTTTTTTTGTAAAAAGAAAAGGTGCCGGAACTCTGTTCTGGGCTTTCTATGACAAAAAAAGGCCTGGTTATATTATTCTCACTTAATGCTTTCATTCTCCAGCATTCCCCCAATATCATGTGGACTTCAACTCTATTAGCTGTCATAAATCAGTAAGGGCAGGGTTTTTTTGATGAACATTCAGAGTTTGGGAGATTGTTTCTATCCCTCCTGATAGTTGAAATCATGTAAGGATTATGGCTGTCCCTCAGTCTTTTTTTAATATTTACCTTATTAAATGGAATGACATATAAATACATAAATAAATCCATTTATGTACATAAAATGGGAATTCTGGGAGTGGAAATCCATGTGTCTTGCCAAGGTTGAGAAACACTAGCATAGGCAAATGCTAATCATCCCAATATGTCTTTAGCAATATCTTGTAGCTTTTCCACATACATTCAACTAATGTCTTTGATCCCATCTTATTTATTGTTTTCCGTTTCGTTTTCTTATAGTATTTCAATCTTGCCAAGTTTCACTATTTTTTTTCCGTTTCAGCATTTACTGGCATCGCATGATCAAAGTATGAAAGTTTCCACTTGCTGATTATCACCGCAAGGGAACAGCTAGAATTTTAGCAGTCTAGGCTGTCTCTTTAGCCTAGCACTGATTTATTAGTTCTTCTTGCAGTCAAGGACACTTTTATTAACTATTTCCAAATCATAATTCCAATTATTCTTTCTTCTTATTTAGCTTTCATAGCCATTCATATGATTGAAATGATAATTGCTTTAATTACTTGAATATTTTTTATCACTGAAATATCTGTATCTTTCATAAACTTAATTACATTTGTAATTTCCTTACTTCCTAGGATTCTTCTGACTGCCTTAATACACCATCTGTTTTTATTTACAGTTAATGCCCCCCACAAACCAAGTAAACTTCACTTCTTCATAGTGCTCTGTAAATTTACTAAACACACTAGTGGGTGCTATGTATGTCTTCTTAATGTCTAGCAACTCTGATTTTTTTCATTTTCTATTGTTCCTTTCATAATAACATCTGCTAATCTCCCATACTTTCACTTAACAAATATCATTTGCAAATCTCAATGTATTTATGTTTTTACCTCCAGCTTTGATTCCAGCTGTCATCTCTTCTGATATTCTTCTAATACATGTTAAACATATAAACAAATATGGGATAATATGCATCCTTGCTTGGCTCTCTTCTCAGTCATGAACCATCTTGTTTCTCCAAATTCAGATTTTACAGTGGCTTCTTGTTAATTTTATAAGTTCCTCAAAAGAATAATCAAGTGCTTAGGAATGCCCACAGACTTTATCTTCTCCACATTCTGGC
Source organism: Bothrops alternatus (assembly GCA_034064705.1). Taxonomy (NCBI): domain Eukaryota; kingdom Metazoa; phylum Chordata; class Lepidosauria; order Squamata; family Viperidae; genus Bothrops; species Bothrops alternatus. The sequence goes on along the minus strand of JARGCV010000079.1, from coordinate 8,569,583 downwards.
ATGACCTACATCAAAGTGCTTATTATAAACAATGAAGGAAAACTAAAGCTCCTTCCTATATTCTCTTGCTCTCTCCATAATCCATTTTATCTTAGCTATCTTTTTCATGTCCACCTGTTTTTCTAAAATCTCCCAATATATTTGTCATTTTTCTACATATTTGCAGCACTTGTCTAACTGGAAGCTCTCAAGCAAGCCAAAGTATATTGGACTGTTTTCCAAATAAGTGAATCAGAGAACCTGTGCCATCTCCAGTTTTTGATGCTTTAATTGAAACTAAAAGATGGCAACACATACATGCAAAATAAGACACCAAAAGTAAAACATTTTTTGAATTGTTTACTGTGGTTTTTTTTTTTAAAATGGCATCTAAAGTTGAACCCTCCTTTCAGCATAGAGTTTGAATGAAAACAGTAAGGTTTTAACAGCCTTTTTCTCTGAAAATAAAGTGAAGTTTGTTTGCTGATTTTCAGAATGGCTGTAAATCAGAAATACATTTTTAAAAAAGAACAGAAACTATAAAAAGGATTTGAGGAAAGAAAGTCATGTAAGCCACTGAATTCTATAGCTGGCAAATATACCAGGGCATAGGTATGCTATATAAAAATTAAAAGCACCAGCTAATAGGCAGTGCTGGGACAATCAGATGTTTGTCCAGAGATCAATAGAAAAGGTAGAAACAAAACTGCCAGGCTAATACTAGTAAATTGAAAACAGAATCCAAAATTAGTTTATTGCTTTAGTTACCTCCCAACTGGACTATTGCAATGTAGTCTACGTGGAGGCTGCCCTTGTAATGAGGAAGGCAGTACACAACACATCAGTATATCCATTGCCATATGAGCTACATTGGTTCCCACCTGACTTCAGGATGCAATTCAAGATGCTGGTTTTCTTTTTTAAAGGCCTATGTGGCGTGAAGCCTAGTTTCCTGTGACACTACTTATTCTTTATTATTGGCTTCTGGTGGCACCGCCGGCGTCGCTAGAGTCTCCTCTGTGAGGCTCCGTTCCCTGGGTTTGTAAAGCCGCAAAAAATAGCGAACATCAGCTGTTTTTTGCGGTGAAAAATCCCCTCTTCGGGCGAAGAAGAGGTGAAGAGCATCAAGAGCAGAGTTGAGCTCCTCTAAAATCCCTGGAAAAAGTTTTCAGGGATCAAGAGTGAGAGCTCCCCACACTCTTGAAGACGCTCCTGCCCAGAGACGCTTCTGTCATTAGACAGAGAAAGATGCCGCGACCGCTTCTGCTTTTAAAAATAGAACATAAGAGAGACTGTTTGCAGACGGAGTGAATACAGGAATTCTTATTGGATTGCAAGTATTTTTTATTGTATTTCTGGCTATATATTTCTAACTTTTACAATCAACATAATGCATTCAAAATGGCGTATAGCTTTCACTGCTTTCACTGCTAAAGAAAAGTGCTTGAGACTGAAAGTGAATTCTCCATTTTTTTTCCTTTTTCTCGTAAGCGAAGCTAGAGAAACGGCTGTAGGAATTTGAATAAAGCCAGAGCGATTGTTTTAAAATTTAAAATGGAGTGGAACTTACATTTAAATGTTAAACCTATTTTTGATCGTATTGATGAATTTAAAGAAGAATTTAAAGAAGAATTGCTCGCAATAGTGAAAGAGTTTACTACAGAAATATTAACCAGACTCTCTCTTCCAAATAAAATTGATCTGCAACCGACTGCTGAGTATTTTATAAAACAACCCATACAAGAAGAGGACAGTATTGAGAATAAAGAGGATAAAGAGAAATGGATCTTGCTTGATAAACAGTTTATTTATGGAGTGGAGGAAGAGGATTTGTTTCAAGATAGGAGGGGATGCCCATTCCTCTCAGATAAGCAGCAAGAAGAGGATTTAACTGAGAAAAAAGAGAAATTGACCCAGTTTAAGAAGCAATCTACTTATGGTGTTGAGGACCAGGAAAAGCAAAGACAGAGATTTGAAATGTTACCGCAATGAAATTCTATGGCTAAGAGAAGCAGAGGACTAATGCAAAGGCTAAGATGGTTTATATGGATTCAAATGATATTGCAAGTAAAAAAGAGAGACTTATTATTTGGAAGGGAGGCTTTGTTATGGAGGTTTACCTGGCAGAAGAAAAAACCCAGAATTCGACTGAAGAAGTGAAATTTAAAAAAAAATTAAGGGTAACTTAAAAGTATGGACTGATTTAAGGACCAAGATTATGAGCAAGATGTAAGAGAAGATGAGTAACGGAAGAAATAATTAAATTGACTAAGAATGTACTTGGACTGAAATGATTTAAGGTTTGACATTAGATTGATTGATAGATGGGGTAGATATGCATTATGTGATTTGATAAGGTTGAAGGAATGTAAGTTAGAAATGGATTAAATAGACTGTATTTGTTATGGAGGTTTATTTGATAGATGAGAAAGCCCAGAAGTTGATTGAAGAAGTGAAATTTAAAATTATATGTAAGGAATTAAGGGCAATCTAAGATTATGGGCTGATTTAAGGACCAAGTTTATGAGTAAGATGTAAGAGAGGATGTTTAATGGAAGATATATATTAAATTGATTAAGAACGTATTTTTTTGAATTGAGGGGTATATTGATATTAATTGTTTATTTTTTTTAAAAAAAGATGATTTATTTATTTGATGTTTAATGGTTTGAAATGATTGTTTAGAATGTTAAAAGAGGGTGATTACTGGAAGATATATATTAAATTGGGCCGTTTGGGTGATTTTATATAACCTCTCAATGAATTGAAGTGATTTAAGGTTTGACTTAGATTGATGGATTAGATATGTAAATGAAAATTACTATTCTTAACAAGATGATTTGTTTGTTTAATGTTTAATGGATTGAAATGATTTAAGGTTTGATACTAGATGGATTGATTGATGGATTAGTTATTTATTTGAATTGATAAGGTTGAATAAATGTAAGGTAGAGATTGTATTTAGCATATAGTTTAAAATTCTTGTTAGGATTATATAATAATTTTGTCTGATGTATTGGGTTTTCTTTTGTTTTACCCTGTATTCATTCTGGGAAGTTGGGGGGGCAGGGGGGGTTTATAATTTTATATATTATGTTTTTCTCAACTGTAATTGGGGTTGGTGTAAGAATATATAATTACTTATTCTTTATTATTATTATTATTATTATTATTATTATTATTATTATTATTATTATTATTATTTATTAAATTTCTATGCCGCCCTATTCCGGGAACTCAGGGCGGCTCACAGCATAAATAGAAATCCAATATAAAAAAACTACATAATACATATATAAAAAATACATATATAAAAAAGAGAACCCCTAAATTAAGAAACCATTCATTCAGCAAACGTACACACAAACATACACTGGCTAGGGGCAAGATGTCAACCGCCCCAGGCCTGTCGGCAGAGATGTGTCTTATGGAGTTTATGAAAGGCAGAGAGGGTGGGGGCGATACGGATCTCCGGGGGGAGTTGATTCCAGAGGGCCGGGGCCGCAACAGAGAAGGCCCTTCCCCTAGGCCCCGCCAGGCAACACTGTCTGGCTGACGGGACCTGGAGAAGGCCGACTCTGTGGGCCCTAACTGGTCGCTGGGTTTCGTGAGGCAGCAGGTGGTCCCATAAGTAACCTGGTCCAATGCCATGTAGGGCTTTATAGGTCATAACCAACACTTTGAATTGCGTTCGGAGACCAATAGGCAGCCAATGCAGCTCGCGGAGTGATGCCGAAATGTGGGCATTTCTGGGCAGGCCCAACACTGCTCGCGCGGCTGCATTCTGCATTACCTGAAATCTCCGAACGTTTTTCAAAGGTAGTCCCCAGATACCTTCTGCCCATCTAATAAATGGTGGGGGACACATGTTCTGCATTCCCCCAGGGAAACAATGGGAGGTGGCTCCAAATATGCCTTCTCTATTACGGCAGCTACCTTATGGAACAACTTTCTCTCAGAAATATAGATAGTCCTGACCCAGATAACCTTCAGGAAAGTGGTAAAGACCTGGGTTTTCCCCCATATACTGAGGCCAGGATGTTGATGGAGCTGGTGCGGGATGATTGGTGGGGCCTCAGTATTGTTTATTGTTCCAAATGGACTTTTTAGTGTATTGTGCTTTTGTTTTATTCATTACCACAGTTCCTTTTGATACATGGTAGCTATATAACTTTGTTTAATTAATTAATTTTTAGGACACAACATTTCCAGCTTCTGATGGCCTTGCAAAGCCTTCTTTGATGCATCAGTAAATTGCTCTCAAGGTAAATGACCTATAAATCATTAACTAATGTGGATAGAAAAGCCTATTGAGTGGTTCAATAAGTTGAAATGCCAGATATCATGCAGAGAGCAACTTAGCAAAATGTGCCATAGGCTCAACTTCCATTTCTGAGCACACACAGAGGTGCTCTTGGTAGGCAATACAGTACTGACACTTAAATTCAGGTATTAATATGCATTGTAGAGTACATTATAGAATCATTGTTACCATGACAATAGATGAGAATCAAAGCCAGTCCTCCAGCAAATTATTTTGAATGCTAGAGAGCTCCTCTCCAAAGCTTGTCTTCTTTGAAGTACCTTGTTATTATCTTAGACCCTATTAAGATAATACTAAATAGCGCCAAAGAAATGTTTTGCAATTGAATTCCTACTAAATAAACTTGATATACTATAATGAAGCCGTGTCTGTTTTAAGGAAAACAGATTTTGAGGAGCATTTGATAACTGTTAGACTGTCAAACCATAGTGGATTTCTGTTAATTTTCTATTGTGCAGTTTCCTTTGGATTCATTCCATTTAATGATTTCTGCTTCTGAAATTTATCTTTTCGGTTATGTTACTTAACTTTTGTTTCCAATGACAAGGGCTAGTAAATATATTTTCCTATTTACATTAATTGATTTATTAATGTAGAATTGGCATACGCTTATTCTACTTTTTTGTTTAAAGCAAATTCTCTACTTCGAAAGTAGTAATTTATAAATAATTAAAAGAAAAATAATTAAAACAACATAATTAAAAAGCTAAATTATAAAGTGAGCAGCACAATAAAATTCATATCAATGCCAAAAGATAAAATAATCCAGTTAAAATGTGTACATGTTGAATAATAAAACTAAAATTAAAATATTTAGATAGCCTAAAAGGAAGTTATCATTCTGAGGCTTAAAACTTACATCAAACTAGAATCAGTTTCAGATGAACTGCATTCATTGCTTTCAAATTTAAGAATTTACCAAAGCAAATGCCCTCCTGTGCAAAGTAACAATGGAGAAAATAAGATTAATTAATCAGATCAGGAAACAGAGAGAATGCTTGCTAGAGAGTTTGCTTCAGTTCTTCTAAATCAAATTCAGATTTAGTAGATGGCAAAATCAAAGAGAACGTTTGATGACATAACTGAGTCAGACCTTTCTAAAGAGAGAGAGGGAGGGAGAGAATGAATCTGCAAAAATGTAACTTCATTCTCTTCCTAATTTGCCTAAAAAAAATTAGTTCTGCTTTTGTCTCTGTTTGCTCAATATTGAGAAAGAGAGAGAGAGAGAGAGAGAGAGAGAGAGAGAGAGAGAGAGAGAGAGAGAGAGAGAGAGAGAGAGAGAGATTTCCTGCGTAATAATATGGTGTCTCTTATTTTCTTCCATAGATTCCTTGTTTTCATTTCTGTAGTAAAAATAACAAAATGGCACTTAGGCTGGGATCTAATGCATATGTAAACATATGTGTGCTTTCTCTCTGTAGAAAGTACAAAATCATTCAACATTTTCATCCCCCAAATTCCTTAAATTCTGATCCCTTTCTCTCCATTCAGTATAATAATTGTAATTTTTCTGTAGAAAAATTGCACCAGGTTGTTTTGCACAATGGGTACATTTACACTGAAAAAGCAAACCTCTGTAAAGTGAACAAGCCTAGTTTTATCTTACAATAAGAGCAGAAGTCATAAGAGTAGTGTCCAATACATTTTATTCCATCAAGCCTGAATTTTGCCTCCTCCCCCCCAAAAAACAGGTTTCAACTATGCTTCTCTGTATATTCAAAACCTGTACCAATTCTGTGTTTTATAATTTGTTGGAACAAAGAAACAAGAGTTTTACATGCCTTTTTGACAAAACCTACCGTATTTCTCGCTCCATAAGGCGCAGGGTTTTTCCTCCCAAAGTAGGATGAAAAATCAGCCGCGTCTTATGGAGCGAAGATGCAGGCAGGGAGGGGGGGAGGCGCTGGAGCAGAGGGGGAAGCGGAGAATTGGCGGAGGGCAAGGGGCGAGAAAGGGAAGCAGAGAATCGGCGGAGGGCAATGGGTGAGAAAGGGAAGCGGAGAATCGGCGGAGGGCGGAGGGCAAGGGGTGAGAAAGGGAAGCGGAGAATCGGCGGAGGGCAACGGGCGAGAAAGGGAAGCGGAGAATCGGCGGAGGGCGGAGGGCAAGGGGCGAGAAAGGGAAGTGGAGAATCGGCGGAGGGCGGAGGGCAAGGGGCGAGAAAGGGAAGCGGAGAATCGGCGGAGGGCAACGGGCGAGAAAGGGAAGCGGAGAATCGGCAGAGGGCGGAGGGCAAGGGGCGAGAAAGGGAAGCGGAGAATCGGCGGAGGGCGGAGGGCAACGGGCGAGAAAGGGAAGCGGAGAATCGGCGGAGGGCGGAGGGCAAGGGGCGAGAAAGGGAAGCGGAGAATCGGCGGAGGGCGGAGGGCAACGGGCGAGAAAGGGAAGCGGAGAATCAGCGGAGGGCGGAGGGCAAGGGGCGAGAAAGGGAAGCGGAGAATCGGCGGAGGGCAACGGGCGAGAAAGGGAAGCGGAGAATCGGCAGAGGGCGGAGGGCAAGGGGCGAGAAAGGGAAGCAGAGAATCGGCGGAGGGCGGAGGGCAACGGGCGAGAAAGGGAAGCGGAGAATCGGCGGAGGGCGGAGGGCAAGGGGCGAGAAAGGGAAGCGGAGAATCGGCGGAGGGCGGAGGGCAACGGGCGAGAAAGGGAAGGGGAGAATTGGCGGAGGGCGGAGGGCAAGGGGCGAGAAAGGGAAGGGGAGAATCGGCGGAGGGCGGAGGGCAAGGGGCGAGAAAGGGAAGCGGAGAATCGGCGGAGGGCGGAGGGCGGAGGGCAAGGGGCGAGAAAGGGAAGCGGAGAATCGGCGGAGGGCAACGGGTGAGAAAGGGAAGCGGAGAATCAGCGGAGGGCGGAGGGCAAGGGGCGAGAAAGGGAAGCGGAGAATCGGCGGAGGGCGGAGGGCAACGGGCGAGAAAGGGAAGCGGAGAATCGGCGGAGGGCGGAGGGCAAGGGGCGAGAAAGGGAAGCGGAGAATCAGCGGAGGGCAGAGGGCAACAGGCGAGAAAGGGAAGCGGAGAATCGGCGGAGGGCGGAGGGCAAGGGGTGAGAAAGGGAAGGGGAGAATCGGCGGAGGGCGGAGGGCAAGGGGCGAGAAAGGGAAGGGGAGAATCGGCGGAGGGCAACGGGCGAGAAAGGGAAGCGGAGAATCGGCGGAGGGCGGAGGGCAAGGGAGTACGATATAGTACTCACCAAAAGGCCGCCTGGGGAGGCTTGGAACTGTAGTCCAACCTGGAAAGGTGGCGAGCCGTCGCTGCTACCGCCTGCAAGCAGCCATCCCCCTTCCCGCTACTCGCCTGACTCCTAAGCCCATCGCCCGCAACCCCCGTGGAGTGGCGCGCGTGCGCAGCACCGCCTCCTTGGTATTAGATCAAGGAAAAGGGTACCAGATGGCCGCGCGGATCCTTTAATTTGTCCTTATGATGGCTAAAAAAGTTACCGGTACGCATGCGTACCACAGACCCACGTTCCCGGAAGCGCGAGCTGCCCAGATTTTTATGAGCCCTCATTGGCCGGCGGCTGCAAAGACCCACATTCCCGGAAGCGCGAGCTGCCCGGCGGGCAAGGACGAAGGTGTTGCTGAGGTGAGTGAAGGGCCGGGCTGGGGAGGGGAGGGGAGCTAAGCGGACCCAAAGTCTCAAAATGCCAAATGATTCCTCGGAAAAGCGTGTCAAGAACTCAGCTTCCTGGCTTGTTTTGAACCCAGAACTCTGTCTAGGATTGAGGGATGGGACAGAATGAGGCTTATTGTTATTGTTGTTGGCATTAACCATCTTGTGATCCCTGTGCGAAGATGAAGACCTCTCCTCTTCTCTGGTCCGTTGCGGCGGCGGAGGGCGGACTGGATGGAGAGGAGGGGGGATGTGACGCAAGCGCCATGTCACGTATGGCGCCGGCGCATGCGCAGTACGGCGCTTGTAGTCCAACTACACTTCCCATAATGCCTGACCATCTTTTTTCTGTGCAGGCATGACAGTTTAACACATTCATGTACATGTATGTCAAAGAAGAGAAGGCTAAGCTATAAAATCCCATTTAAACTGGAGGTAGTAAAATACGCCAAAGAACATGGAAACAGGGCAGCTGAAAGACATTTTGGGCCACCTCCAACTGAAAAAATGATACGGGAATGGAGGAGACAGGAGGAAGCACTGCAAAAAGCAGATAAAAGCAAACACAGTTTTCGTGGGCATGCTGCAAAATGGCCACAGATAGATGTGGAAATGAAAGAGTGGATCAAACATCACAGGAACAATGGATTATCAGTCTCCACGAAAATGATAAGATATGAAGCCAAGCGTTTTGCTGCAGAGAAAGGCATTGACGACTTTACTGGATCAGCATCATGGTGCTACAGGTTCATGAGAAGATCTGGCCTTGCTATGCGCACCAAAACTAGAATTGCGCAAAAAATGCCTAAAGAATATGAATCCAAGATTCTGTCTTTCCATACATTTGTTATTGATGCAAGAAAGAAAAGTGGCTTTGAAATAGGGCAGATTGGAAATATGGATGAAGTCCCATTAACCTTTGATGTTCCATCAAACAGGACTGTTGATGTGAAAGGTGCAAAAACCGTAACTGTGAAGACCTCTTCTCTGGGGACTGGCTGAAAGAGCTGCCTGTCAAATGCAGCTCAGCCCCTCTGCTGGACTGCAGATCTTGAAGATCCAATCCCCATTTTTGCAGCCCAATAGAGGCCTCTTCTTCTATACTTGGAGGATGTACATTCCTTCTGCCAAGCTGCAAAAAGGGCTCAGATTCTAAAGAACTGACCTCCTTTTCTGCAACCCAGTGGGGGCCATTCTTTTTTGTGCACAGAGGAAAAGTCAGCCTCTCTGCCAGACTGCATCCTCCTAGGCTAGGAAATCTAATGAACATCATCATTCTTGCAGTAGTTTGGAATTCTCTTTCTCCAAATTGCACAATTTGGAAAAGGAACCTTCCAAAGATCATGAGAATGGGGTTCCTACCCCAAAAGGCAAAGGTAAATGGACCCAGGCATGGTGGGATAGGCACTCTATTAACAACCTGTGAGAGCCATGATTGTGGTTGATGAGTGAAGCTGTCACATGCCATTTAACTTAATGACTGATTCACTCAGTGACTGAGATTATGGTTCCAGTTGTGTTCATAAGTTAATGACTACTTGTAAAAAAATACATGAATGCATATATTCCTCAGTGTGTTAAAGAAGTAGTATAATTTGCTTCAGCAAGGTGCTTGTTGGCCCTTCAAGGTAGTCCAGGCCAAGGAACAAAAAATCGTAACTAATAATACTGATTGTATTATAAGGTTACAGTAACAGAATCTTGTAAGTCTGAAAGTGCTTTCGCCACCACCTTTACATTCCAGAAAACTAGGGAAGGTTGATTCTTCTTCTCTATTCCTTTAGATTGGATTTCTGTTATCAGACTGGTGCAGCTCTTTCTCCTGTTTCCCAAGGTTATTCTAACAGTCCATAACAGTGCTTGGCAGCACTTCACCTACTCTGATCACCACTTACAAAAATGGAGGAGTCTTCTTGCATACATGTACAGAAACATCTTCCAAGTATTATTACTGCCAGTCAAAGCAGATGAAAGAAATCAAGACAGCCACTTTGTTTCACATGCAGAAATATGTAAAAATGCAAAGCAGCTTCAAGCGGCTGTTTCTCCTGAGTCTTCTTCATTGCCATCATCCACTGAGGTTCTGCAAAGGTCAGTTTTTCTTCTGGAGACTGGCTATGCAGGAGAACTTCAGATGATATTCAGCTGTCAGTGAAGAAATATAAGCCCCACTGAAATCTTTGTCACAAATTAGGTATAATCAGTATTCTCTTCCAAACTCTAATTAACAGCAGCATATGTTTCATTTCTGTAGAACAACTCCTCAGAGGTATCTTCATTATCTTTAGGTATGTGACAGAGGACAGCTGTCAGTACTGCTTTCTCATTAGGAAAACAGCCATCTACAGACATTATTAAGAGATATGCTTGTTAATAGAAAACACTAATGTTAATAGCATTCATAAAGGACAAATCCAATCCCAAAGAGCTATCAGGCAAGTGGATAACTATACTGAATATTATTAAAGAACTTCAATCATATCTATTCAGGCAAATAGATCCACAGAGCTATATCTTGCTTTGATTCACAAAATTAAACCTTCTTCATGCAAGTAATCTTTATAGTTATCAACTGAAACAAGTATGCATTTTATGCTATTTTCTCTAATGCATTTATCATTGTAGACTGTAACTGTATTTACAGACATAAAACAAATAAGAAATACAGATCCTAGCAAACAAGGCTACACAGAAAACGAAAAATGATCAGGAAACTAAAGTAAAATAAAGCAACATTAAAATAAGATACAAATACATTTAAAATTATAAAGTGTAATGATTGAAGTTAAAGAGTTAAAAACTGATCTTAACTATAGAATGGTGAAAATAAATATTTAGGGCACTTACTCTCCAGTACTGAGAAAATTCACCATTATTATTATATACAAAACTATTATTATATACACAAGTGTGAAATTATAGCTTCCAGTTTTTTATTTGGCCTTCATATGAATCAAGTTTTCCCAAAAGTCTAAGATGTCACTAGTATGTTCTAACCAATGTAGAACTCTATAATACCAAAAACAGCAGTTTCTTAAGTACATGAGCATTCTTACAAACCAAAGCTTAAATGTATTTGTTTAATATACATCTTATTGAGTTTAATAGAACTTGAAAACAAATGTAGGTTACAATCCCAAATCCTGAAATGTAAGCAATAAAATTAGAGTCAGCCTTCACAGCGATTAGAGACCAGTGCTTAGTAAAACCTTAAATATCCATAAGTTGTGTTTCAGATCAGTATAACTATTATTTATTAAGGTATACAAAACATAGCTGGATGAGAAAAGTGACATTTATCTCTAAAAGTATATTTTAAAAGTTCACCAGAGAAATTTAATAAATTTTAATAAAGAAAATGAAACAAACAAAGAGGAATCGGTACACAATAGTGAAGAATATATGCTTTTCCATGATCAGGAGCTAGATAACTGATATCCAGAGAGCAATATCACAATACGTTGGAAGTAGAAAATAGCTTATGTTCAGTCAAAAATGCAAAGAAAAAATAGAAGCATCCACTGATGGGTGCAAAATCTCTAATGAGATATTCTTATGTAATAACTTAGAAATTGAAGTAATATTGAATCAAACCATTTAGCATGGTCTAGTTCATGAAGCAGTGTATTATTAAAGAATTGCAAAAATTGCAAAGCAACCATGAACAAATTTGTTGAACTTGATCAAATCGTTGCCTTTCAGACTCAATTATCTTTTAAGACATGGTCATGACTGGATTTATTGCCCTGCATAAAGGCAGGTTGCCATAAAGTGCTTCATATCTTTTGACCTTTATAGACAAGTGCAGCTATTACAATCTGTTTCTCTTCTTTTCCTCTGTTTTTCTTCTATTGTTGCAAATTATTCTTTTCAATTTTGTTTTGTTATTTGACTATGCTTCTATAATAATATAAGGTTAAGTATCTACATACATTTTATGTTAGACTGTATTGATAGACACAGATTCCTGTGACTGATGACCTAGATCTATTCTTTCACACGGTTCATTGTAATTTCACTGCTAGTATCATATTTTATATGCAAGACTACCAATCAGATATGAAACAATGCAATCCATTCTAATGGTTTGTGAAAATTCTCCTGTGGCTTGGTGCTTCTACATCTTTTTAAAAATATGTCAAGTCCTTTAATTAAAAGATCAGAAAACCAAAAGCTTTGGGTCCAGAAGATACTGTGTTACACTAATCTGTTGCCACAGCTGCTTCAGAATTAACTATTGATAGGCACAATATGACTACTTTATGAATTTTCCCTAACCAAAGTGATCAACTTCAACATTTCTACAAATTCAGTTAATGTGGTAATCCAGTATTTCTCTTAGTTTTGATCAAAATGTTGGAAATGGACAAGTGTTGCCAACCAAATCCTGCTGAAATATAATTCCAGCACTTGCTACCATTAGCCAAACTTATTTATTGACTAGAGCAGCGGTTCTCAACCTTTTTCAGGCTGAGACCCCACCTGCGCCGCCCATGCGCAGCGCGACCCTGACCTGCGCCGCGCATGCGTGGCACGAAGGGCCTAACTGCGCATGCACAGCACGCACACGATGGCCCGAACCGCACATGCGCGGCATAACGGCCCTAACCGCGCATGCACAGCGTGCGCACGACGGCCGAGGGGAAATGGGGAACAAAAAATGGGGGGAAATGGGAGGAAAAAATGGCGGACTGCCGTGTTTGGCGACCCCCGTGAAACAGTCGTTCGACCCCAAATGGGGTCGCGACCCACAAGTTGAGAACCGCTGGACTAGAGTTTAAATAGTTGTGAAGTAACTCTTGGTAGCAAACATGTTTTTAAAAGATCGGTATAAGTGACAAGTTACGAAAGAACCACAAAACATGTAACCAAAGAAATCATTATATTTCCTTCAAATATACTTAACAAATTTCTCGGGCTCAATTCACTGGCAGTAATTATATAGGAGATGCCTCAAACATGAGTGACTATCCATATTGCCTCCCAGTCCAGAAAAGTGTGTAGTCAACAAACAATATGAAGTTGCATAAAGATGGCACTGGTGCCATCTGCTCTTAACAGGAGCCATGAGCCCAAGAGGACCTCCCAAATTACACATCAGTTCTCTTTGGGTAAGTTGGCCCTAAAACCTACAGCTAATCAAGGGTTAAGCCAGTGGTGGGATTCAGCCAGTTCCCACCACTTCGGCAGAACTGGTAGCTAATTTTTTGTTGCCCAGGCTCAGAATGGACTTCCAGAAGCGGCATCTACACAGAGAACCAGTTTTTCATATATTTGAATCCCACCACTGGTTTAAGCTGATGCCTGTTCTTCCCTATGCAGACCCCCATAGCCTCCAGGCATTGCTTGGTCAGCTCAGTTGAAGATTGAGAAGATTTGCTTTAACAAGCAAACACTTTATCTAAAATCCATTCGAGCTAGACAAACAAGCTTTTATTGGTGGCATCTTCCTGACATAGTTACTAGTTCAAAGTAATGAAAAGGCAGACACTATTTTTACATCTAAAGCTTGAAAATAGTAACTGTGCTGTAAAAATAGCGAATCTAGGGTCTGTCTTTTATTTTGTTATTTATTTGCGTGCTTGCTTTGATGACATGGGCCCACAGATACTCTTGGATTAAACTATTACTACAGCAATGACCTATAACTTATTTCTTGGGCAATCTAAGCCCAGATCAGACTGTTAGATTTCAATGCACATGTGTATAAGAGTCCCTGTGTTTGTATTTCCAATGATGAGAAATACATTTTAACTTGTTATGCTTTCCCATTCTTCTTCAGCATACAAAACTGAACACTTGCTTAATGTCAAAGAGATTATTTCTAGAGAATGTGAAAAGAGAAAAAGTAATGTTATTATAGCAGAAGGGGAGAACTTCTTTCACTGAAAATGACAGTTCATCCATGGGGGGTAGATTAAATGGAGCCTGAATCTTTTTAAGTGGATCCAGAGTCAAAAGCAAACAAGAACTGCAGTACTGTTTTATTTGCTCCATATGCATGAAGGTTATGCAGTATTTCTGATTCATTTTCCCAAAAAACACTCCCCAGACTATAGGAGCACAAAGTTTAACATCTATCAATAACACTTTTAAAAACTATGTCTTTTCCTGGCATTGTCTATTAGTTAGGCAGCTGACAAAAATGCATGACTGCTTTAGGAGGAAAAAAAAATCTAACAGAATTAAACTGAAGACATTTTGCAGGTGAATAGGTAGTGTTCAGTTTATGACCTTACTTGAGCCTGAATGATTTGTGACCATGCCTGATTTTATAACCTTTTTTGCAGAGGTCATTAAGTCAAAACTGCAGTTGTTAAGCAAATCCATTTTATTCAATGGGTGTTTTGGCTGGAAACAAGAAGTAAATACTGGAAACCTGCAAAAAAACCTCAAAAATTGAAATTGTATGATCAAGGAATGCTGCAAATGGCCATAAATGCAAGCTGGTTGCCAAGCATCCAAAATGTGATCATGTGACCACAGAGAGGGTTAGTTAATGGAACTTTGAAATTGGGTCATAACTTCAAACAGTTACTAGGCTGGTCATTAAGCAAGGACTACCTACAAGTGTGAATACATACAACTATTGGTTTATTTCCTCAGAATCTGAGGAGTTAAACAAGAAATTAGGGCTCACTCTAGACTTCACTATGTATATCTGATGAAGTTAGTTAACTTCATTTGTTAACTGGATAGTAAATTTGGTAGACTTTAAAAGTGCCACAAGATTGTCTCTGATTCAATTGTTCTCCATATTTATGAGTCCTGGAAGCTACTGCTAGGAATTTTTATTGGGTTATTTCAGTATGTTTTTATCATTATGTCCTTGAATATTTAAGGACTATGTAAAGATGATATCATTTTGATATGTGGTCCTGTCTTACGGATAAGTACCAGACTGGCAAAGTTCGGAAACTGAAGAAATCATGGAACAGTTCAGCAGCACATTTAAACGTGTGGAGAACAATTCTCTTTTACCTTTTTTTCATTTCCTGCAATTCAGTGAAAGAATACCTGAATCAGGCAGTTGATCCGTGAAAAATAAAGCTGACATTGGAATGACAACTGCTATTGGGAAACCTGCTGAAATACCTGTTAAGCTGTCTGCTTAGTGAAAAATGCTGCTCATCATTCATTCATACAATAGATGGCTTTAACGATTTTTGAGCAATATTCACACAAACAACTACACAGATGCAATTATTTCCTCAATCCAATTTCGTATGAGACAACATGGAGCCAAATGCAGGCAGCACCGATAAACACCTCTTTCACATTCATTAAAAGTCCGTCGTAAGTTGAAATAGAAATAAATATGCTGAGAAGTCCTGGCTGATGAAAGTCCCTTCCTGTTTGCAGTTTTTCATTTGTATGCACTTATTTTTTGTTTTAATTAATTTCATTGGCCAAAAAATAATTTTATTTTAATTTTATTTATTTAATGACAAACATCATGGCATTATGCTCTATAGCAAGCATGTCAAACTCGCGATGTCACATGCTGTCATGCCTCAGTCCGAGCCTGACTCTGAGGAAGACATGGAGTTTCCCTGTTGAGGCCCAGGAGGGGGTGTCTGTGGCTTCAGAGGACTGTGAGGAGTAGCAGTCTGAGGCAGGCCAGGGCTCTTCAGGCTGGGAACAGGGAAGGCAGAGTTCAGGCAAGGAGCAAGGCTCCTCCCCACCTGATCCTAGAGCAAGGGGAGCAGAGAGGAGGAGGGAACAGGTTCACTTGCTCAGGAGAAGAGCGTCCCGCCCCATTCCACAAGGCACACCTGGGGAGTAGGATTTAAGGAGATGCTGTGGGGTGGGGTATTTGCCAGGAACAAACGTAAAATCTTGAGATAGTGTGCTCTTGTAACCTGGACACTTTGTATTCTGGACCAGTTTGCTTCCTGCTGATCTCTCCTTGCAGTCTGCAGTCTGCAGTTCGCAGTTCACAGGCAAGCTGGGAGTTAAAAGGATTATACGTTTGCTTGTTATCTGTCTTGCTTTAAGAACAGTGTAAACTTCCCTGGCTGTTTTGTTTGAACTCGTGCCAGCATATGTGGGGGCTGTTGGGTGAACATTGGCAGTGATTACAAAGACTATTGTTCTGGCCAACTGATTGCTTTGCCTCCATTCGGGGCCCTGGATCATCACACGTGACGTCACACGATGTATTAGAGCTTTTTCGCCATTGCCGGCTCCGGTATGATGAAACTGGCCTGCAGGCCGGCAGTTTGACATCCCTGCTCTATAGGAAGAATAGACTTTTAGGGTCTTACAGCCTATTTTGTGTTTATTTAGCTTATAAGTTTTCCTGTACTGAAAACAATTTGAAGGAGGAACATTGTGAAATAAAAAGTTCAGAAAGAGGATTGCTTTCACTTTACAAGAAAATAGAAGCTTAATAGAACAGGTTTTATCATCGTTTTTATAATATTTATCAGAATCAAGGCTTTTGGATGTAAATTACATGACTCATTTTAAAAACTTTACAAATGTTAATTGTACCAATTTACCAGTTGTTAAAGTTATTCTAGACTCCTTTGATTTCAAAGCTTATATAGACTTTCAATCTACAGTTCAGGAGGCAGCAAGCTTTCAGTCACCTCTGATTGAAGAGGGTGATTCTGTTCAAGTAGATGCTGGTTCAAAGTCTGAGCTTGACCAAGAATACAAAGTCCTAAATCAGACTGCAGAAGTGAGCAGCAGAGGTCAATTTGGCATCTCAAGAGGAAGAGTTAATAATTCCTTTTATGAAGCACAGCAAGGAACTCTGGCTATTTAAGAGCATGCTTCAGACTTCTTCTCCTTGTTAGAAAAATTCTCCTGCTTTCTGAAATGTGCTCCTGTAACCTCTTCCTATAAGGCTCTGTGATTTAGTCTGACTTTGGGTCAGCTTCTGTAGAATAACTGGTATTTAACCCACTGACCGTTGTGGACTTTTCTTGGCAATCCTGCAACTGAATTCTTAAAAGCAAGCAGCTTACAATATTGGCATAATTATGAGTTTTAAATTACCAGTTTTGGGGGTCTATTTTTGACTACTAGTAGAAAATCTGCAACACAGTCATCAAATCATACTTATATGATCTGGGACTTAAATGTAAGCTCTTTTTCTTTCACCATTTTATATCAATGGATTCTTGGCCATTCTTCTTCCCAGCATTACATTATTCATTATTATCTGCAATAAAGCAAACTGCCTAACAATCTAACAGATTTGGAAGGGACCTTGGAGGTCTTCTAGTCCAGCCCTCTGCTCAAGCAGGAGACCTTATAGCATTCTAGACAAATGGCTGTCTAGTCTCTTCTTAAAAGCCTCCAGTGTTGGAGCACCCACAACTTCTGAAGGCAATCAAGTTCCCGAACACAAGGTTGAGCTTATGAAAGATACTGATTTATACTTAATTATGTCTGGCCTGACAGTTTGGGAGGCTGCCAAAGATCCTCCTTTCTATGTGAGCTTTTATTTCCAAAGAATATCTATTTCTTGCCAGTTCTGTTCTATTCATCTTTGCCTGAAATTATTAGTATCATAATTACAGGAGAATATTAAATTCTTTAGCCCTGATCCTTTTTTTTTTACATTTTGAAAGAGTGGGAATGCTTGTTAACACTACTTAGTAATAATTTATTGAATTATTTTAATCTGGTATTCCCAGGTAATAACCATATTTTTCACAATGAATTAAATGAATGCACGATGGGGTGCCATAAACTGACCTCCAAGGTAGGTATATTTCCTGAATGGTGATCTTTAGATTCCAAACTATAAACCTTGGTTCACAAATTACAAGCCAAAACAAAACCACCCAAAGTTTAGCTTTATGTTTAATGTTATAAGAACACAACAAACAAGCCTTTTGCATGAGTAATTCGGTGCATACCGTAGAAGGAGAATCCTGCAATGGTGTAAACATAAAGTAAGCCTTCCATCCATACGGCTCTACAGGAAGTCTTCCTGCATACCTACACTCCCATTTAAGCATTCTGTACAGAATAGCACCATGCAAAATCATTTGGAAAAGGTGCTTTGTGAAAGTAGTTTGCCATTTTTTCCCCCAGACTTACACAGCTGTTTGTAAAGCTGCTTCAAACTGCACAGCTGATGTGCTTCACTGGAAGGGGGGGGAGCATTTCACCCTCAAGTAGAGACAGTTAAAGCAGCTTGTGAAGCAGCTTCTCTGAGCTTGGAAAAAAGATGTGTATAGCATCTTTGTTCAGCTTTGGAATATAGGATAATCAGCAGCTGAATTGATCAACTATATTTATTATATGTGCATATAAATCTTTTTTAGAATATAGCAAATAATTTTATTAAATTGGTTCTTTTAAAATGAAGAAGTATAAAAAGCACTTTTTCAAAATGTTTTTTTTCTTTTCCAGTATTTTTCATGTGTTAAAATTAATAAAGTACAATTTCCAAATTGACATTTTTTTAATTTTTCATGGATATTTGTACATCAAAAAGAATCTTTCTTTTCGCTTGCCTTAGAAGAGAAAATTTTAATTAGTGCTATAGAAATTTAAATGAAAAGACATTTAGCCCTTCTTACATTTATTGCTTTCAGTTAGTGTTATACATTTAGAAATTAACTAACCTGTTTGTAACCACATGTGCATCAATCCATCAATATGAACATAATTTGATAGGGATGTAGCACTTAACACTTAAACTTATATACCACTTCACCGTGTTTTTACAGCTCTCTCTAAGCAGTTTACAGAATGAGCGTATTGCCTCCAACAATCTGGCTCCTCATTTGAGCGATGTCAGAAGGATGGAAGGCTGAATCAACCTGGAGCCAGTGAGAATCGAAGTGCTGGCTCCTATATACATATACACAATTACTTGTACTGAATATTCTGTGCTAATTACTTTGAATTTCTATAATCAACAACTTATATGGAACAATTGTGAAAATATTTATGTCATAGTATCACCAGTTTTTTGTCCTCCAAATGCCCGCATCTCAACACCAGACCTGCCATTGAAGCTATATGAGAAGTACAATCAACAGACACAACACATACTCAAGGGACTTTAAAATAAATAGCACTGAATTCAAAGTCAATCTTTAAGCAAACAACATGCAAGGAAATGACACAGTAGCTCAAACTAGAGATATTAACTACTACTTAATGTCGGTTACACTAAGGAAGAAGGGCCTACCCTGTAATATCTGTACAGTGATTCATTTATCATTGAAAAGGTAATTACAACTTTGGTACATCTGTCAGTTCAGTCAATTTTTCCATGAAAGTCATTAAGAACCTGGATCAACTCTAGCTGCAATAGAAATTAAAACAATTTGTACTTATGAAAACGCAGTAGTAATGTGGATGGAATGTCAAGAATAAAGCAAAAGTTTTGAAAAGATAGAGAGACAGCCATTTGTCACTGAACAACCATGTTACTAATTTAATCTCTCTCCCTCTTTCTTTCTCTCTCTCTCCCTCTCTCCCTCTCTTTCTCTCTCCCTTTCTCTTTCCCTCTCTCCCTTTCTTTCTCCCTCCCTGTCTCTTTCTCGCTCCCTTTCTCTCCCTGTCTCCCTTTCTTTTTCTCTCTCCCTGTCTCCCTTTCTATCTCCCTCTTTCTCCCTCTCCTCATTCTCTCTTTCCCTCTCTCATTCTCTCTTTCCCTCTCTCTTTCTCTCTCTCCCTCTCTCTATTTCTCTTTCCCTCTTTCTCTCCCTCTCGCTATTTCTCTCTCCCTTTCAAAGATCCTTAAAGTTATGCTTGGGCGGAAGATTTTTTCTTTTACAGATGGGGCGGGTAGGCCCGACATTCACGTGCAGACAGGACCCGCCCGCTGAGCTGCCACCTCCCCATTGCCCTCCACGCCAGCCAGCTCCATCTCCAGACCTCCCAGCTGACAAGCACAAGTTCGGAGGGTTGCCAGCTGATGGGCGCAGGAGTTCAGTGCTGCAGCAACCTCCCCTTCGCACTCCGCACCAGCCAAAGTGTTGACTGACGTTCCAGCTGATGGGCGCAGGTCCGGAGGTAGCCAGCTGACAGGCGCAGGAGGTCGGCGCCGTGGCAACCTCCCAGCTGCCTGCTTCTTAGGCTGGAGCAGTGGCCAGGGCTTGCATGGTCGCCGGCGGTGGGGAATGGGTCAGTGGCCATTGGGGACCATGCCAGCGGTCCTGTGCCATGGAGGCTTGAGGCACGGAGGCGTGGGACGCGGAGCCGTGTGGTGCTATGGGAGGCAGCAGGACAGGGGGGAGGGGTTACCTGCATCCTGCCAGCAGAACTCTGGATGTCTTCCTGAATGAAGAATTTTAGGAGGTGTTGAAAGGGAGACAGACTTAGGGCTGTATTAAGACCATAGACGACTGCGTAAGGAGAGTGGAAGAGAGGCGAATATGGGGTGGAGCAGAAAACGTGGGAGAGGGCGTTAGGAAATAAGCACCAAGGTACATGGTGCCTTGCAAGGGATTCCCGAGTGGTCCATAATTGTTTTTCTTCTCTCCTCTGTGCGAGAAAAACTTTTGTGGTGTAACTCTGAAACCAGGTGTTCCTGTGAGGTAGCATAGGAGGTCCTTGGGAAAGGCGAGTACAAGCTTGGCGGTTCCTCTCTCCCAATCCCCTTCCTCTTCTTCACCCCCTTCCCCGGCCTGCCTGCGATCTGAGCTCACGGCTCCGTGGCTTTTCTTTGCTTAGCCTAGCCAAGCTTTCTTCCGCCCACTCCATTTCCGGGAGCACCAAGGAGGTACGGCAGAAACACATGAATTGGGATTGTGGAGCCCTTGGGAAACTGATCATGCTTTGAACCTTAGGAGAGGAGGAGTACCTTCCTCCTTCCCTCCCTCTCTCCCTGTCAAGCCCCCGCAGGCTCGACATGAACAGGCAGGGGAAGGGTCGAGGACAACTTGCGGGGCAGCAAAGGAGACCAGTGGCCAGCGCTGTTCTACCTGGCAACATGCGTGTCAGCTACGTGGGTGTCCTGACCAACAGCTGAGTGGCTCCAACTTCTGGCCGCCGAATAGCTGAGTCCTCTGGGAGGCAATGTGAGGCCCTGAGAGGTATTGCAAGCTCGCGGGGAGGTGGGAAGGAAAAAAAGATGGAAGAGAGTGAGGTTGCAACAGAGAGAGTGGTGTCTCGGTTCCTAAGACCATTGGAAATATGTGTTTTCTGATGGTCTTAGGCGACCCCTGTGAAAGGGTCGTTCGACCCCCCAAAGGGTCGCGACCCACAGGTTGAGAACCACTGCTCTAGGTGTTTGCTGATTCGTCACTTGATTATCTTTTCTAGAGGGGGTCAACCTATTCTCCAAAGTACCAGAAGGCAAGACAAGAAGCAATGAATGAAAACTAATCAAGAGAGAAGTAACCTAGAACTAAGGAGAAATTTCCTGACAGTGAGAACAATAAACTATAAACAATAAACTGAAGTAAGTTACTTTCCCTTCAGAAGTCATTCAAGTCCGTCAAGATCCTCCTGTATCTTAAGCCTATCTTCCTGAGTGCTGGTTATTCCTGCCAGCTTGGTGTTGCCTGCAAATTTGATGAGTTCATATCATATCAGAACAGCCTGCACATTTAACTATGAACTATAATTTTCCCAGTAGATAATATCTAGAGAACAATGCAATGATTTTGAATAGAAAATTCAGTAGCAAAGGGTGCTTTTTTAAAAGAAATAATTGCTCAGTGCAACAATATCCTATATTTGCAAAAAATAACATGGCTTTAAGTAGGCATAACATAGTATACTTTGCTTTTTACTCTCATCTCTTTGCTAATTTCCTAACTCTTGATACCAATATTTCAGTGGTCAACTTCTATTCATACAGTAGAGTTTTTAATCCTTCCTTCCTTGATCCATTTGTTACCAGCACCTGTTGTTTTTCAGTTGTTCGGGCACTTTCAATTCTCCCTATCTTGACTGACAATTTTGCTCAGATTGTCTGTGGTAACTGCTTCTTAGCATTATTTTAAGCTCATGGTTGTGTAATCAGTTATTGTTCTTACTTCATTTTTTCCAAGCACCAAGGTCTTCACCCTGACTCTTGTGTTTATATTATGTCTCCAAAATAGTTAAGTTATAGCTTCATTATTAATGTTCCCAGCCGAGGAGTGGAATATATCACTGAATTATTTGTTCTTCTTGAAGTCCAACATGTTCTCAAGAGTTTTATCATGCACATCAGTATTTCTTCACCCAGACCTTCTGATGGATTTTACAGTCAGAGATTGCAAATTGATCTTGACAATTGCCTTTGTTATAAGTGTGTTGTCTCCTATCTCTAACCTACCACAAAATTTGCTTTGAGGAGCAAATTGGTTATAACTGTAAATTAAATGCATAGTGGCTATGCTAACTTCACACATCTAACAATGACTAACCTAATTACTTTTCACTTAGTTAAACAACTTTTCTGAATTCACATGCTACACCACACTGAGCACATAGGCATCTTCTACCACATGCTGCTCTAAAATGTAGTTGATTAATTTTGTATCTCAAGGGGTAATATAAGTGTAGCCATTGTGATACCACAGAATATACAATTTTTCTCTAATTTCAGACATACTCATATATCAGACATTTAGCAATAAGGGCTACTAGCATCATAATTGCACAACAGGGATAATTAATATAATTATAGGCCCAAAAATACCACGTGGCATTTTATTCCAGAAATCACTTGAGAAGTGTTATCTAAGAACATTCAAGATAATTAGGAATCCCACATCCAGTATGACTCATAGATTATGTCTTCTGTCAAATACCAAGTGTATAATTTTCCAAGCATTTGAAGCAAAATAACCTTCTGACAATCAATAATGGTGAACATTGATATAAAGCTTCACACTTGATTACCAGTTGTATTAGTGCTGCCTCTTAAAATTTCTTTTCCCAAGCTGCTTTCAAAACTCAACTTTTAAATGGCCATGTTAATTGCAAAAGGTGCTTGTGAATATTCTTTACTATAAATCAGGGGTGTCAAACTCAATTTCACTGAGGGCCGCATCAGCATTGCGGTTGCCCTGGGGTGTGTGTGGCCAGAGTAAGTGCAGCCTACTGGGTGGGTGTGGATGGAGTGGGTGTGGCCTACTGGTTGGGTGTGGCCAGTTCTACATCATTCGCGTCAAGGGTGCCTGTGGGGACCTGGGCAGGAGTGGGACAGATCTGAGGGTCTCTGGCAGAAGGGGGGTGGGACTGGGGCAAATGCCAAGGCATGGTCCACCCAAGCAAGTGCCAAGATGACCACCACAAAATTGTACATTGGCTCCCGGCTGGCCAGGGCCAAGGCAGCAGGAGCCATTCCCTCACTGTTTCCAGGATGGCTTTGCGGGCTACATGAAACCACTTTGCGGGCCTCATCCGGCCCCCGGGCCTTGTGTTTGACATGTCTGCTATAAATCAAGGCAACTTAAACATTGACTGAAATGATTACGTTTCTACGAAATAAAAGAACATTTGAAATATTTGTTTTAAATTGGATTATTTGCAAATTCATCTTTTTCAGCCCTATGCTTTCTTTCCAACTGTTATTATATGATGACAATGTCAATCTAACTTATTTGGAAGCAGAAAAGTCATAAACATACCTAGAATTATAAAAAGTGTAAATTTCCTTTTAAGAAGAGTAAAACTATGAAATATAATCACTGTATTCATCTAAAGTTAGAAAATGCTCTGGTACATACCTAGCACTATAAACGTTAACTGTAGAATAGGCAATCTGCACCCCTCAATTGTTGCCAAGCTGTAATTCAGTACACCTTCAAGCATAGCTAATGATGAAGATGTTAAAAGCTGTAATCTTACTCCATTCTTATACTTGTAAATGTATAAAGCAGGAGATGTATATAAAGAAAAGGCTACTGTCTAGATTAAATAATAATTTTATCCAGTATAAAAAGAATATATCTGAATTTTAAATATAATTTCAATTAATTAAAACCAGTTTAAGTCATTTAAAAGTTCTTTCACATTAAAGATTAAGGGGTTCTGAAAGTTAAATAGAATTCTGAAGTCACAGGTGCCCTCTTCCAAATTAAAGACTAGTACACAATTCACTTGTCAGTATTGACGAATGAGTTATGAAATGAGTATTGGCAGTATAAGAAAGTTTGCTAATTGGAATCTTAATTACAAGTAATCACAGATGATTAAGCTCTAGGCTCATCTGTTTTGCAGATACATTTTTAGATATGGCAGGAATGAGAGCTAACCATAATTTTAGATAAAATGGGTCCCATTTCCATTTCTTTTCTCCTAAAGTATTATAAAGAGCCGAAAATATAAATATGAACTACAAACTATGAAATTCATATATAAAAACAGAAGGTTTAATTATGTGGTAGAGATTCATAAAACAAGTCAAGGAAACTTATGATCCATCAAACTGATGAATGCAGTCATTAACCAAACCATATTTACAGGACATGAATATTCTCCCTTTATAGAGATGTATGTTTAAAGGGGGGCGCGATGGCTCAGTGGTTAAAGATGCTGAGCTTTTCAGCTGGAAAGCTGAAAGCCCAGTGCTGCATGCCCCAGCTCCTGCCCACCTAGCAGTTTGAAAGTATGCAATTGCAAGTAGGTAAATAGGTACCACTTCAGTGAGAAGTTAACAAACAGTATTCCGTGCTCCTTTGCATATAGTCATGCTGACTACATGACCACAGAAATGTCTTCAGACAATGCTGGCTTCCTCAGCTAAGAAACAGAAATGAACTCTGCCCTCTAGAGTCAGACACAACTGGAAAGTTGTTTCCCTTTCCCCTTTATGTTTAAAGCAGATATTTGAAACAAACAGATATTTTAGAGTAGAGTAGAGTAGAGTAGAGTAGAATAGAATAGAATAGAATAGAATAGAATAGAATAGAATAGAATAGAATAGAATAGAATAGAATAGAATAGAATAGAATAGAATAGAATAGAATAGAATAGAATAGAATAGAATTGGAAGGAACCTTGGAGGTTTTCTAGTCCAGCCCCCTACTCAAGCAGGAGAACCTATACCAGGGGTAGGCAACCTTGGCTCTTTTATGACTCGTGGACTTCAACTCCCAGAATTCCTGAGCCAGCTGGCTCAGGAATTCTGGGAGTTGAAGTCCACGAGTCATAAAAGAGCCAAGGTTGCCTACCTCTGACCTATACCATCTCAGACAGGTGAATGTCTAGTCTCTTCTTTAAAATCTCCAGTAATGGAGCGCCCACAATTTCTGGGGTAAGCTGTTCCACTGTTGATTGTCTTCACTGTCAGGAAGTTTTTTCCTTAACAAATGCTCACCAATCACTTACCATTCTCATTTATTCTTGGATTTCCAAACGGACCAGTCAAATTGGCTATACCCTCTTATTTTCTTTTCATTAGTTCATTGACATTACCTACCCAAATATTTTTTTCTCTGGGTCACATTTATGCAGAATGTTGCACATTTTTTCCAAAATTCACATTTGGTTCTTTCATTATTATCAAACACTGGAGCACAGCATCACTAACTGTCCTACTTTCATTCACACAACAAAACAATTGGCACTAATTCACAGCTTCTGGTTTATATTTTAATCTTTTCATTCCTAATTAAATCTCTGCATGTCTTCATTAGCTCCACTCCCAATATCAGGCCATTTTTCTTCAAATATATTACATGATTCCCTTATCCAGTGGTGGGATTCAAATATGTGAACAACCAGTTCTCTGTGTGGATGCCATTTCCAGAAGTCCATTCTGGGCCTGGGCAACAAAAAATTAGCTACCAGTTCGCCCAAACTGGTGCGAACTGGCTGAATCCCACCACTGGATGTAATTATGATTTAGTCTATTCTGGAATAAAACACTAGTACCCAATGAAACTCCTGAAAGTTGAAGTTATGCAGCTTGTAGGTTGACACATTTTGCAATAAGCTGAGTCCCACCACTGCCCTTATCTCTCCTGTGGAATTTCTACAGAATGGTATATTTATATCAGAAAATGTATTCTCTCTCTCTCTCTCTCTCTCTCTCTCTCTCTCTCTCTCTCTCTCTCTCTCTCTCTCTCTCTCTCTCTCTCTCTCTCTCTCTCTCTCTCTCTCTCTCTCTCTCTCTCTCTCTCTGTCTTTTTCTTTCTTTTTCTCTCCAAAGTCTAATAATCAAGAGTTAATCAAATATGTTATGTGAATTGAACAAACAAATATTAAAATTGTAGTATAGGGTCCCATCCTAATTGTTGGGTGCTATGAGAGCAAGACAGAAAACGGTTTTTCCCTTACTGACATATCAAGTACTTCTGGTAACAATGATCCATGGAGATCTTATCACCATAGTATAGACCTGAATCTGGCTTCTTCCTTGTGTTCAGCCAAACTCATTCTTTCTCTTTCACTAGAAAGAGAGGAGAGTCTCTTTTGTGGCTTCATCCCCTGGAACCAACAAGCTCTCTGGACTGATGAATAGGGACAGGCCACTTAGTTAACAATCCTGTCCAAGGCCACTGCTGCCTCTGTATTCCAAGACATGTCTAAAACCTTAGAAATACTGGCTGCAGGAAAATCCCTACATGCTCTATGGAAACCAAAAAGATCTACTAAGTTCCCAAATAATTAAATAGGTTCACCTTCTTATGGAGATTGGTGCTGCCAATCAATTCCATAGTAATCCAAGTATGATAAAGGACAAAGGCTCCAAGATGTAAACCAGATCTAATATATCTCTTCCTATATGAGTTGGGCCCCTGATGATCATGGACAAGCCCTGGAGAAAGGAAATTAGTGTCACTGAATATGATTATTGCAAATCACGCAGCATGATCCAGCAGCTTGGTTGCTACTGTGGAGCAGAGGGGCAGCTCAGCATTCCCAGTTTGTTATAAAAACTGTAAAAGATTTGGAGAGAAAATACTATAATCCAAACGTTGAAATTGCTTCTTTACAAGAAATACCTATTGCTGCTAAGTTTTTTTTTTTTCATTCCACTTGTCTTCCTTTTGTCTGTTATGAAGATTGCAATGTAATGTCAGGTTCTCACCTTTTCTATTTTTCTAATTCCAGATATATACAAAAAATTGAATGGATTTTCTCTCATTATTTATCACAATGCTGAGAGAAAGAAAAATTTCCATGGAGGTTTTTTTATTCCCTCTTAGACAAAACAGATTCATTTCAAAGTGATGTCCTTCAAGGCTGTAATAACATCAGTGCTGGTTGTGGGGATTTTTTGCTGGGGTGATGTTTGTTTGTTTTTTTTTTGCCTCTGGTATATTTTTGTCTGCTTCTTGCGCAATGGCTTTGTTCATTGCTTTAAAAGCAGAGTCCGTCCCACGCTTTGCCATCATACCAACCTGATCTATTATTTCTTTTGTATGGAAAACAGTAAAGAAATAATAACCTATAGAAGGAAAAGTTGGAAAGAAGTTTTTTTTTCCAAAGAAGGTTTAATAAGAGCATCTGTGACCTGGCATGGCATATATGTATGTATGTATATCATTAGAAATGTATTTCAAATTTCTTTCTTCAAACTCTTTTGATTGTTAAGTACCTCCATATCTATTTTCTTTATATACCTATGGTTACAGCTATCATTTGTTCCCTTTTTTTTCAATGTTTATAGCTGGTCAGTTATCTTTCTGAATGTAAAATTGGAGCAAAGGACTGGTTGTATGATCTTTTTTAGGATCTGGGTCTAGTTGGTATAGCAATTCCTTCCCATGGAATTAATCTATTATTTTTGTTCTGGTGCAAGAGAGCTATGGTAGCTCTCCAACTGAGAGGAATACAGATGTATCTGTTTCTTTTATCTTTTTATGTCAAATAGACTTTCAAAGGAAAAGATGCTTTGCAGTTTAGAGTTGTGAGAAACAGTTGCTTAACGGATCTGTTTTCCACTAAAATCTCCAAATATGCAAAATAAAAGAACTCAACTTTTGTCTAAGTGAGATTATGTGTAATTTTTGCATCCCTGCGAAAAAGTCTTTGAAGCCAGAATCTTCAAATGGGAAGCTGAAGAGTGTTTCTTATCTCATTTTCTTTTTTTTTCTTTTTTTTTAATGGATTTTTTTATTGGCCAAATATGATTGGACATACACAAGGAATTTGTCTCTGGTGCATAAGCTCTCAGTGTACATACGAGCAACAAGGGATAATCATAACCATAATCATAAAATGCAATCATCATAAATCATAGATACAACATCAGGGATAGTCATGGGATATTAAAGCAATCAACAAAAATCATAATAGCATACTAAAAAGCAATCAACATAAATCATGAGATACAACAGTAAGTTATAGTCTTTGTATATGTAAACTCATTTTCAAACCTTCCTACCTAAGACATTCACGTTAGTTTGAGAGACTGAAGGAAGAGACTGGAAATGAGTGGTAAGTATTGTGTGAAGGTAAATAAATAATGGGAAGAAATGGGAGAGTCTACTCAATAGCAAACGTAGTACTTTTATTTCTGCTTTGACACAGCAAGATGTTTGAATCACTCACAACAATGAAATCTCCCTTTGGGATTTAATAATTTTTCCAGCCTTGTATGAAATTACTTGATATACTGTTTCGCTAGGGAAACTCCAGATAATCTTTCCTCCTGAAGGTGTATACCAATCCTTTCTTTTCTGGCTCTGTTTCTAAGGCCAGTCAATGAATCAAATGCTTTTCACATCCCATGCATTGTGTTTTCAGCCGGACGTTTGTATGTACAGTATGTTGGATTACTTCTTCATTTATTAATTCACTCTAAGATAGTTGTGTTGCTCTGTTGCAACATCACACAAGTATAAATGAGACTTATATGGACTAAAGTCTATTTTTGACAGATTTATATTTGACCATCCTTGCAAATAGTAATTTAATGTGCAAAATCCCACCAAGGAATGCTTTCTTCCTACTCTAACATTTCCTTGTGTTTGTTTACCAATGGTTATTATTTCTACGAAGGATTTGGAGATAAATCCATTTCCCACACTATTAGTTTCAGTTGTACAATCTGCAGTTTTACTCTTGGTTTTACTGAAATTGTATTCATTGTAGATAAATAGGTACCACTTCGGTGGGAAGGTAACAGCATTCCATGACCACGGAAATGTCTTCAGACAGCACTGGCTAAATGGCCTATACCATTTAGGTAGGCAACCTAAAACACTCAAAGAGCCACTTGGACCCGTTTCCCACCAAAAACAAAACACTGGCAGCTGCAAAACCCTTTTGATATCTAAAATGAAGATAACACTGCATATATCCTTTTTTACCTTTTATATAAATATATATATACATACACACACACACACACACACACACACACACACACACATATATATATATATATAATAAAGGTAAAAAAGGATATATGCAGTGTTATCTTCATTTTAGATATCAAAGGGGTCTCTCTGTCTCTCTCTCCCTCTCTTTCTTTCTGCCCTTGGTCTGCCAGTCCTCTTTCCCCACTCTCTCTCTCTCTCTCTCTCTCTCTCTCTCTCTCTCTCTCTCTCTCTCTCTCTCTCTCTCTCTGATCTTCTGCTCACCTGACAAGCTGGCTTCAAGCTGTTCAACAAGCTCAGAGGTAGGCAACCTCGGCTCTTTTATGACTCATGGACTTCAATTCCCAGAATTCCTGAGTCATCATAGCTGAGAGAGAGAGAGAGAGAGAGAGAGATCATAACGATAAAAAAGGATATATGCAGTGTTGTCTTCATTTTAGATATCAAAGGGGTCTCTCTGTCTCTCTCTCTCTCTCTCTCTCTTTCTTTCTGCCCTTGGTCTGCCAGTCCTCTTCCCCCACTCTCTCTCTCTCTCTCTCTCTCTCTCTCTCTCTCTCTCTCTCTCTCTCTCTCTCTCTGATCTTCTGCTCACCTGACAAGCTGGCTTCAAGCTGTTCAACAAGCTCAGAGGTAGGCAACCTCGGCTCTTTTATGACTCATGGACTTCAATTCCCAGAATTCCTGAGTCATCATAGCTGAGAGAGAGAGAGAGAG
The DNA here is from genome assembly GCA_034064705.1 of Bothrops alternatus. Classification (NCBI taxonomy): domain Eukaryota; kingdom Metazoa; phylum Chordata; class Lepidosauria; order Squamata; family Viperidae; genus Bothrops; species Bothrops alternatus. The sequence continues at coordinate 8,539,770 of JARGCV010000079.1, read as the reverse complement.
AGAGAGAGAGAGAGAGATCATAAAGATAAAAAAGGATATATGCAGTGTTGTCTTCATTTTAGATATCAAAGGGGTCTCTCTGTCTCTCTCTCTCTCTCTCTTTCTTTCTGCCCTTGGTCTGCCAGTCCTCTTCCCCCACTCTCTCTCTCTCTCTCTCTCTCTCTCTCTCTCTCTCTCTCTCTCTCTCTCTCTCTCTCTCTCTCTCTCTCTCTCTCTCTCTCTCTCTCTCTCTCTGATCTTCTGCTCACCTGACAAGCTGGCTTCAAGCTGTTCAACAAGCTCAGAGGTAGGCAACCTCGGCTCTTTTATGACTCATGGACTTCAATTCCCAGAATTCCTGAGTCATCATAGCTGAGAGAGAGAGAGAGAGAGAGAGAGATCATAACGATAAAAAAGGATATATGCAGTGTTGTCTTCATTTTAGATATCAAAGGGGTCTCTCTGTCTCTCTCTCTCTCTTTCTTTCTGCCCTTGGTCTGCCAGTCCTCTTCCCCCACACTCTCTCTCTCTCTCTCTCTCTCTCTCTCTCTCTCTCTCTCTCTCTCTCTCTCTCTCTCTCTCTCTCTCTCTCTCTCTCTCTCTCTCTCTCTGATCTTCTGCTCACCTGACAAGCTGGCTTCAAGCTGTTCAACAAGCTCAGAGGTAGGCAACCTCGGCTCTTTTATGACTCATGGACTTCAATTCCCAGAATTCCTGAGTCATCATAGCTGAGAGAGAGAGAGAGAGAGAGAGAGAGAGAGAGAGAGATCCTATACCAAGGATCTTCAAACTTTGACGTTTTATGACTTGTGGACTTCCAGAATTCCTCAGCCAGAATGCCTGGCTGAGGAATTCTGGGACTTGAAGTCCACAAGTCATAAAAGGAGCAAGTTTGAAGACCCCTGGTCTATACTATAATGTGCAACAACTAGCAGAGTAAAATTCACAGAGGTTCCTTTTTAACAGAAATTATTTTTCAGATTCTTTTCTGGTCAAAAGAAATTACCTAGAAGACAGAGATTAGGGCATGAGTAGCATGTTGCCATATTATCTTGAGGATATGATTTACATGAGGTTAAAGGAGCAATACACAGAGCTCCACAGTGTGATGTTCATTGAATGTATTGTCTGCAGTAATGACCTAAGATGGAAAAAGCAGTGAACCAGCAGTCCTGTAACCTGGGAATAGACACCACTGAATTCATTAATTGTTGTTGGTGTTTTTAATACTCATATTGAGGATGTGTTTTATCTCCCCTCCCCCACACCCATTTTGACCCGCTAGATAATTTGTTCGTTTGTGTCCCACCTTTATTATTTTTACAAATAACTCAAGGTGGTTAATATATCCAACACACCTTCCTCTTCCCATTTTCCTCACAACAACAGACCCGTGAGGTGAATTGGACTGAAAAACAGTGGCGCAAAGTCACCAAGATGGCTTTCATGGCTAAGGCAGAACTTGAACTCATGATCTCCTTCTTCCTAGCCTGGCACCTTAACAACTAGACCATTCTATTTAAATAATTAAATAAAGTCAGGCTCTTTATTTAACTATTTATTTAATTATAAAAATGAATTGTCATTTAGCTTTCAAATATGCTTCCTTTTTAAATAGCTATATACACTGAATTAATAAATAAATCTAGTATGATGTCTACACGTGACAGGATATTCCTTAAAAAAATACGCTAAGAATTGGAAGTAGTATGAATTTTAAAATGCAGTACAAATGAACTGTAAGGGAATTGTTTGAAAACAAAATAACTTTAGTTCATTTTTGAAAAATAAAAATCCCGATGAATTATTCATATTACAAAGAAAAGAACACAGCATTTAAGGTGCCCTTGAATATACTTCTTTATATTTAAAAATATAGTTTACATTTTTAAATGTAAATGTCCAAAAGCAACAGTAAAAAATAAGAACGATAACTCAAAAAGATGAAGCACTATGAAGATCAATAAACAAAGGTTTTTGGTAAGCTTCCTACTCCATGCTAGGGGATGATTTGAGCACATCACAGATAAAGGATCTGACCTCCAGAGTTCATCTCCATGTCCTGGGTGAATCCAGATCACATGGTGGTGGTTGCCTGTCATACTATTGGATTTCTGACCCTGGAGGAGAAAAGGAAGATAGTAAAGGAGGAAAGCACACTAGTAAAGGAAGACACAGTGAGTCTCTGTACTCCCCTCATTGTACATATGAATAATTTAAAGGAAGGAACATAGGCATTAGTATTTGTGTGAATCCATTTCCAAAATATTAAATTCTGTGTTTATGTTAATTATCCTCTCTATAATGCACCCTTAAATAATTCCGTGCATGAGGCATACTTCTCATATTCACTATATTTATACTCAGATATATGGAAATATCAAATATGAATAAAACATACATTGTAAGAAATGTAGTTCTCAGTTCAACATTAAATATTTTTGGCACAGAATATAAAAGTAACTTTAGGAAATGTTTCATGATGGTAGTACAATGCTAAATTACTTTCCTGGCATTCTCTATAGAAAGAACATTAAAATGGTTTTAATATTTCCATTATTTCCATTTTGTGTTATATTCTTAGAGATATGACCAGCAGCTGCTTAATTCTCTAAGAAGTTAAAAAAAAACAAGATTTTTAACTCTTGCAGACAATTCACTGGCAACATTCTTGGCACCTAAGGCTTGAAATAGAGCTGATTCCTGTCAGCTTCTTTCCTATTTAGCTAAAGACCATTTGTAGTGGAATAAAGCAAATATTCCTCAAATAAATCTGGCAGCAGAAGGATTTCTGATTTATCTGTTTGGTGAACTTTAGGAAACTCTTTGTACTAGCCACACTGAAGCTGTTTTTCTTCCCTCTTGCACAATAGTTAAATGAAAATGTCAAAGCAGATCTTAGATTCATAGGTTCCACAGATAAATATCAGACAGAAACATTCTCTGATGAACAGATTTGTGCTGGGAATAACTGACAATTCATAACACCAACATTTTGCAAATCTTGGAGAGAAAGTCTGTCTTGAAAAAAAGTTTGTTATGGGCACATTTTGTGAAACCGTATAAGTGCAAGTGAGTCTTTTTTACATAGGGATTTGATTTGATCAAGGATCTAGGATACCACAGAAAATTTCCTATCATAACAGGAAATCTGTTCAGTGATCATAGCTTTCATTTTTTTTCTAGTAACCTGTAGGTCGCGACCCCATTTGGGGTTGAACTGACCATTTCACAGGGGTCGCCAAACAACGCAGTCCGTCATTTTTTACCCTTTTCCTTAGCTGTGCTACTCCCTCTTATTCTATTGGCTTTTGAAAGCCAATAGAATAGACTCTCTTGAATAGAGTCCAATTCTATTGGCTTTCAAAAGCCAATAGGAATTGCCAAGGCTGTCTCTGCCCTGCTGAGCCCGCCAAAAGTCCCAGTCTGCAAACGGTGCTACAAGTTGTCTGCAGCGAAGGCGAGCTGTCTGGAAGTTTCCACCCCTCCTTGCTGAGCAACTACTAAAAATGTAAGTAAAAGAGGGCCAGGGGTGGGAGGTGGGAGGCTGGCAAGCACAGGGAGGGTTGCTGGCGCCTGTGGGGCCCGGCGGGTGCCTTACCTCCCTTGGGCTGGGCCAGCTGGTGGCCCAGCCACTGGTCGTCGTGCGCCGTCGCTGCCCCTTGCCAGCTACGCCTCGGCCGGCACAGAGGCGGCACCACGCATGTGCAGCACTCCCGGGCAGGGAAATAGTCCTCGACTTATGACTGGTTGGGGTCCTCGACTTACGACCGGTTGGGAGTCGCAGCATTAAAAAGATTGAGAACCACTGTTCTAAGCCATACTTTTGGTCAATTTCAACAAAAATTGGGTGCAGAATTGCACTTGCTAAGACTTCAGGAATGTTTGAGCTCATAGAATTAATTCTGGTACAGTCAATGAAAAAGCTCTAAGTCACCAACTTTTTCTTCTTTATGGATCTACTTTCATGAAATGTGTCTTTCTCTTCGGTCTGGAAGCAGATAATTATATTCAGAAAAACTTCTGATATGGACGGGATGTAATTTACTCTTTATTTTTTTTATTCAATGTACAATTTTCAGAGTAAATATTAAAATTTTGTGCATCTGATTCAAATATCCTTGGTGGGAAATGTTAATATGTTCTTCTACTATCAAATTATATTATTAAATGGAGTTATAAAGGCTTTAAAGAGCAATAACTTGTAGTTCAGACGATTCTGGAGTCAAATAAACCAGTAATAAGACATTTTTATTTTTAGGAAATATCCATTTGTATAGTTTGTTTGCTTGAGTATGTCACATTTAGAAAGGCATATGGTATTATGCTTATATCACAAGAGGTTGTGGTCTTAAGAAATTACTTTTCTATTTGTACCCTCATTTATTCACAAGGTTTTTTTTATAATCAAGATATCTTCCTCAACCTAAGTACTTTATCTTCCTCAGTAAATTTTTGATTTTTGATATTTGATATTTAATCTTGATAAAAGAAGCCATATTCTTTAGACAAATGTAAATTGTATATTAAATGGAATATATTATCAATGATCATAAATATATTCTTTTTCTGTTTCTTTCTTTGCAGGAATCAGAAGTTAACTAAATTAAGGAATTGCTGTAACTAGTTAGTTTGAAGCTAATCAGCAACAAGAATAATGTTTGTTATGCCATTAATAAGGTATATTCCAAGAGGACAGCAGAAGGCCCAATAGACAAGATACGAAGGCCAAAACAAAGGACCAGACGTACAAACATCATTGAGTTGGAGATGATGCTTCATACAAATTCTGTGAGTACTGAGAACACATGGTTCCAGTTAAGAATATGAAAATGTTTGGTGAATTTTATGTAATTGAAAAGTTTTGTAGCTATGTGAACACGAATGCCTGTAGTTTACTTAGTGCTGTTCTCAGGTAAAAGATGTGGGGAAAGATGTGGCTGCCTTTGCAGTGAAGATGAAAAACATTGTAGGCAGTCATAATTAAGAGTAATCAAAATAGCTGTCCCTGTCTAAAATTCTATACCCATTAAAGTTAGTAAGTTTGTTGCTGTAACCATTGCTTATCCCCTATTACATATCATAAAATACAATAAAATGAAACAATAAAATGAAATATTTTTTTAAAAAGCAAGCATATTAGAAAGAAGATTAAACAATATAAAGCAAGAAGTATAATTAAGAATTCAAATATTTCTAAGTTTAAATGAGAGCAATCTGTTTATTAATAACTAGAGCTAGAATCTGTGTTTCAGATTCAGTTCTAAAAAGGATTTTGAAGCAATGGATGTGCAAACTCTGTAAAGTAGCACAGCATCTTTTTCTTAAATATGACAGCTCCCCTTGGGTACTAAGATATGGCTGCTTAAAGTTGCAGGCACTGGTATTTTAGCACTTCCATATGCTCTAGATCAGATTTTTACAAATCAAATCCAATGCACTACACAACCTTGTTATTCACTGCTTTCTGGGTTGGGACCAACAGTAGTAATATTGGGAAGCTGTTTGATAAAAGGTATTCTATCCAAACTTTGCCTTCCTTTTTATTTGCACAGTGCTCATAAAAAATAAGGAAACCTTATAGTATAATTTGTATAAAACTATATATCAATGGGGCATAGCATCTTTCACTGCTTGCCTCTAAGCTCAGCACAAAAATGCTACCATGTTTTTCCTACTTGTCTCATCTTACTATATCCCCAGCTCCTAATATTAGAATTTTCCCTTTTGTTTCAAGAACCTCCAAGGTCAGGCTTTGTAAATTATTTCTGCTGGATTTTGTCACCACTATGTTGGAGAGATGACTGGCAGTAAAGGCAAGACAGAAATCAGCAACAGAAAAAAGTAATTGTCTTGGTGATTTTTTTCTCCCAGATCAAGGATAAGTGGATAATACTTCAACTTAGCAATGGGGAAATGTCCTTTACGTTCAGTACTGAGAAAACAATACTGTATAGTCCTGTAACAGTCCAGTAAAACAGAGTCTAGCGGGTTAACAAGCATATATTGCAGGACCTTCAAATGCCAAACAACTATGGAAACTTAGGTTGAGCCCCTTTCATGAAACACTGGAATATCATAGCATATTATGTATTGACAACCCCAAATATATTCTTTAAGCTCTATACTTAAAGAATTGAGTCTTTTCTGGATTTTTTTTGCAGTAACAAGCTAATATAGTCCTCATCATAGACATACAAGCTGTTCTTAATCCAAGATCTTCCATAGAATTCAAGTTGATTGTTAAGAGTCCACATGCTGGATTAGGAACATGCTGTTAAAATGGACAATAAGAAACAGCTAGCAATCTTTCTATTCCATATGAAAATATGGAATAGAAAGATTGCTAGCTGTTTCTTATTCTCCATTTTAACAGCATGTTCCTAATCCAGCATGTTCCTAATCCAGCATGTTCCTAATTCCTCATTACTGAACATAATGTGTTTTAATACATAAAGCCCTATGCAGAATTTAGCATACAACAGATTGATAGCATTGTGTATAGCAAAGGGTAATCTTGTCCCTATTTTAGTTAATAGTCCCTCTGAAAGAAGATGGATAAATTATTATGATTCAATCTCTAGATTGAAAAACTATTACTACCAAGGCAGTACAAGTAATCTTAAACTAAATAAAGCTCAGAAAGCTTAATTATGTAAAGGTAAATTGCCAACACTTTCTCTTATTCATTTTCCATTTCAATAAAATTTTTCAGTAAACCCTCAACCTAAGTACTCATGAAATAATACTAAAATTACCATTAAAAGGTTAGAAGGACCATATATATATATATTCTTATTCTTGTTTTCATGCTCATGTCAATTAAGTGATTATTTTTGTAAGGCTAAACTAGAAGTACAGCCTTGTTACATATATACATTCTTCCTATTTAAATTATAGACTAAAGCTATATGATGTATGACTTACATCTGATGTACTAAAATTTTAATTTGCCATCACCGAGAAAAAATAAAATTAAAATTTTATAGATATGTATTTTTTTTCTGCAATCAAACCTAGGATCTTGGACAAAGGAAGTTGAACTATGATCTTCAAAAAATTAAGGTCTTCATTCAGCAATTCTATAAGAGCAAAAATAAAATAGGCTTGCACAATTCAACTTGTAATTTAATTATAATCTTGAATCTGTTTCTTCAATAACAATATCTGCAGTTATCAAAATTTCACAGAAATCTAATGGCAAAGATAGTGGGATTTGCAGATGTTTGGGAGAAATAGATAAAGGAACAAAACTGCAATGCTGATGAATTTATTCCAATGTCATTTAGGGCAAGAATTTCCAATGATGCTCTGAAAACAAACAAACAAAAGTGCTACTCATCCAGTGTCCTTGGAGGGAAGAAACAGAGATATGGGAGATGGAGCATTTTTGCAATTCTTGGTTGCTAGTAGAAAAAAAAAGGCTTCATACGCAAATTTCATCCCTGCAATTCTGTAGTGCCTGAAAAAAAACGCAGGGAGTGCATTATGCACACTAAACTAATTAATATATAAACTTATCCTATGTTCACATCTACCCACATACTGTAAATTGTATATCACCGCATCAATGGCAAGCTGACTAGAATGGAGCTCCTCAGGAAGCAAACATTTTTTAATACATTAGTCATAGCTATTTGGGAATGCATAATGTAGTCATAGTATGTAAGTTATATAACATCACTAGTAACATTAGGAATTCTGGTCATGTAGGACAGGTAAACTAAAAGTGTTCCTACCAAGAAGCAAATTGTTGAGAAAGTTGTAAACAGAGGTCCAAAGAGTAAAATGTACTTTAGCCCAGTATTTACAGAGAGGAAAGAAACAAAGAGATTTCTTTTTGCTTCTCTATTTCTCTGGATTGAAAAGCTCTTGTACTGTCCCCTAAATGTGCGCTTTCTTCAGGAAGAATGGAATATTATTCTCTTCCCTTTCTTCCACTTAATAACTTTGTTCCAAGATCATTAAAACCTGGCTGGAAAAAGTTTTACCAAAATCCCCTGGCATTTATTTACAAGTTAATAATTACAATAAGGATTGTGTATAATTGATTAACTGTTTTAAAAATTAACCTGCTTCTCAGCACTAAAAATATACTTTTCCTTTCAGAAAAGCGGAGGTGGGTTACCAATAAGATTTCTAGCACAGTGATAATCAAGAGTTTGAGAGCTTCTCTGAGAGAAGAACTAGAAAATCATTGGAGAAACTAGGTGCTAGATGACTGGACAAATGTGTTACAGGCAAAGGAGCAAACAGAGCCATCTGCTAGTTGTCATGGCTACCAAACATCATTCTTTCTAAGCAGTCTTCATTTCATAAGATTTTACTTTAATCTTAAATCATCTTATTGGAGAAAGAGCATGTTGATTATTTGGACATGATACTAAATTTCAGAGAACATGAGTTATAGTACATACATAAAATCAAGCCAGCCATATGAATTATGAGGTATAAACATGGTTCATGAATACATGCATAAAATCCTGTCAGAAAAAAAACTATGGCAAACAAATATGTGGATAGTTTCCAAGATAAGAGCAAGGATTCCTTAAGGACAGCTGAATTCCTAGGGACTCTACACACGTCCATTAAGTTTTCCTGGTAGCCATATGCAAGTGTTCTGCCATTGCCTTCTTCCAGAAAGCCGTTTGATACCACAATCTACCTTTCTGGCTTCCTATTTCCTAGTATTTCCTGTACAAATATTAAGCAGGCCCAACGTTGCTTAACTCTCTTAAGACGATGTCACAAATTTTCCTGGTTTTCATGTTCCTGGGATATTAAATTAGTTTTTGCACTAATGTAGGAACATGAAAAGTAGAATCTCAAAGGTGCTTTCTTCTTCAAAAGGCAACTAGATTGTTTTTTTCCTTGAGGAAGAAGACAAAAACATTTCACTTCTCATCCAAGAATTCTAATCAATTCTGATGGGAGGGATGGAAGGATAGGTACTGATAGGATATGGGGGTGGAAGGGTTGTATTCAGTGGTGGGATTCAGCTGGTTCGCACCATTTCGGCAGAACCGGTAGCTAATATTTTGTTGCCCAGGCCCAGAATGGTCTTCTGGAAGCGGCATCCACACAGAGAACCAGTTGCTCACATATTTGAATCCCATCACTGATTGTATTTCTTTGCAGTCATCTGGTCATTAGCTCTCTCTGAGAGCCCCCACCATCCAGTCTCAACTGTCAGTACCTATATTTCCATGAAGCTTCTTGGATGAGAAATGAAACTTCTTCTTCTTCTTCTTCTTCTTCTTCTTCTTCTTCTTCTTCTTCTTCTTCTTCTTCTTCTTCTTCTTCTTCTTCTTCTTCTTCTTCTTCTTCTTCTTCTTCTTCTTCTTCTTCTTCTTCTTCTTCTTCTTCTTCTTCTTCTTCTTCTTCTTCTTCTTCTTCTTCTTCTTCTTCTTGGAAAAAACAGTCCTTAGATATATGAAAATCTTTATAATGGTAAAGAAATGTGTATATTTCTAGTTGTCAGCCATACAATCACCATCCTCTGCTTTTTGATATCTATTTGTTTTCTGTAATTCAAGTTTTTTTCTCATTAATTTGCATTGAACACAAAAATATCTATGGCATTTATGGAAAAGAATCCCTATGCAGGAAAAACAAATGTGTAATTAACCTCTTGCCTGACAGAGTCCCCCTCTTCAAATCCAGATGAACTGCAGCTTTGCCTTGCTTTATTCCAACAAACAGCAGCTGTTGAATAATTTGGCCTGAAGTCTGCTGGCTTTTCATCAAAAAGCTTTTCTGAGTCACCAGCTGACCTGGCCTCAAAGGAAAGGCCCTTTCCATTTTCATTTTCAGACAGATAAATGTTGTCTTTCAAGATTTTCTCTCCCTCAACCAAAAATATTTCTATTTTTGTATGTTATGATTTCTTGAACTTATACTTTCTCACTCAATTCCTACAAAGCCATTATTTTTGCAGACTTTTCTATCCTGAAGTTGACAAAACATGAATAGAGAAGCAAAACCTGGGCAGATCAGAAAAGGCAAAAGATAATCCCTACTTCTTTCCTTTCCTTTCTCTCCTTTCCCCAACCCAGATGAGAAAAAAATATTTTCCTGTTGCAATTCATCCCCATAAAATTGCTGGGTGGGAAAAATGTTCCACTTTTCTTTGCTCCCTTCTACTCTGTGATCTATCCCTGGCAAGTTGCTCAGTTGCCTGGTGGCTCTGGTGTTATCAAGCAACTACATTTCTGATGGATCACAATGGGTGGCCCATTGGATCATAGTCTTCTACTGGGATTAAGTTTTATTGTTCAGTGTTTGTTTAATGAAAACAGCTTTATTACACCTAAGTCAGTCAATCTGGTTTCCAAATAGGCTTGTTGTCCAATTTGCACCATTATGAAGACGTCCTTGACCTGTCCATGGAAAAAGCCTATAAAGCAACTGTTACATGAATGCAGGGAGAAGACTATCAGGCCTGTTTTTTTTGTCAACAAGCAATTAATACGATGTGATTTTCCCATGTCTGAGCAGGTGCTGTACAACAAAACCCAAGCTCCCCAGAGTGGTGGTATCACCATGCAAGAATGTAAGGGGAGGGCTTGTAGAGTGATATTGTTGTGGTGTGGGGCTTGATATAACTTGTTGGGCTCTACAATAGACCTCTGCAGGGGGAAGGAATGAATATTTTCATTATTTTTCATTGCAATTCCTTCTCCTCCTCGTCCTCCTCCTCCTCCTCTCCCATCCAGGAGGCTAATAGCACATTTCATGGTTTACATTTTATGGGGCCTCTGTTGTTTTTATTGTTTTATGCACTGCTCAGAGATGACGTTACAATATGGGCAGCTATGTACATCTTTAAAATAAATAAATAATAATACACGTGATGGTTTTGCCCAGAAAAATGATGTTAGGCAATACGTTAAGCACCATTCCCTTGCCATTTCATCCTAAATATACTTAGTTGAATGAGTCTGACTAAATATGAGTAGAGTGGGTCAACTGTAACTAGAAAGTCTTATATTCTGCTTTGATCTTTCTAGATAGCACAGGAAGATCTGAAAGAGGTTCATATGAGCATTCATCTGAAGGTTTGTTAAAGAATCCAGGGAACTTGGAATCCAGATAAAACAATCCCACTCAAACCTTTTATTTTTATAGGAAGGTAGGCCAAGCAGGCAAAATCCTGAAACTGTGCCGCTCTTGGGGATGAAACTAATGCAGGCGTTCCATAAACTGGCATATCTTGCTATTCTCTATTCAAGGATAATATATGAAAAGGCCTATTTATTACTGATCAATCAGTTCATAGCAATTCTCCCAGATCTAGCTGAATCAGATGTTCAGCTTGATCTATTTGCAGTTGCCTAATCAGGTCAGAGTAACTGTCATGCATTTCTCTCTACCCACCCTTATCCCCTCCCACACCCTCAAATCAAAAAGGTTAAGGAGATGAAGACCAGCACAGCTTCTGAAATAATAAGACTTCTGGAGGAGAGAAGTATTCATGTCTTTGAAAACCACAGTGAGCCATCACTGAACATCTCCGACTGCATGACAATTGTTGTGCCAGAGGAAGTCTTCTTCACCATTGCTACAGTAGGAATCCTGGAGAACCTGCTGGTGCTCATTGCAGTAGGGAGGAATAAGAATCTGCATTCCCCCATGTACATTTTCATTTGCAGCTTAGCTGTTTCAGACATGTTAGGAAGTTTGTCCAAGACTCTGGAAAATATCTTCTATATCATATTTTGCAAAATGAGATACCTTCCATGTCGTGGAAAGATGGCAACAACTGTGGATGATATTATAGATTTCATGTTTATTTCATCTTTACTGGGATCAATTTTCAGCCTTTCAGCCATTGCCGCTGACCGATATATAACGATATTCTATGCACTGCGTTACCATAACATCATGACTCAAAGGCGGGCTTTGCTGATTTTGCTGGTGATTTGGGCTTTCTGTGCAGGGAGTGGCATAGCAATGGTGATTTTCTCCCATGAGACTGCCACTATTGTATCTTTCTCAGCTCTGTTTTATTTTATGCTCATTTTTATCCTCTGCCTTTACATCCATATGTTTCTGCTTGCCCGTTCCCATGCCATAAAGATTGCCTTGATGCCTGCAAGTTCTGTCCACCAGAGAGCTAACATGAAAGGAGCCATTACGTTAACAGTGTTACTTGGTGTTTTTCTCTGCTGCTGGGCTCCCTTTGTTCTTCACATGCTTCTGATACGGTTTTGCCCCGAAAACCCTTACTGTGTTTGCTATTTGTCCATCTTCCATGTCAATGGTATGTTAATCATGTTCAATGCTGTCATTGATCCCATGATTTATGCATTTCGAAGTCCAGAACTGAGAAGTACTTTTAAAAGATTGTTCTGCTGCTGGCAGCCAAGCTGGGCTTAGCTACTAGAAATTCAAAACTCCAGTGAGCAAGTTATCATGTAGGATCTCAAGGATTCTAAAGCAGGAGTCTCCAACCTTGGCAACTTTAAGACTTGTGGACTTAAACTCCCAGAATATGCATACGCTGGCTGGGGAATTCTGGGAGTTGAAATCCACAAGTCTTAAAGTTGCCAAGGTTGGAGACCCCTATTCTAAAGGATCTAAACATGTCAACTATCAGTGCTGCTCCCCCAAGCTTAACATCAGTAATTAGACTGCCATCAGATATAGGCCTCACAATGCATGTTTTCTGTAACCAATTAAGACATTCCTTGAGCTAATGCACATATTTATCCTTTATTCTTTCCACCTAGTAATAGGATTTTGCTCAAATCTGTACATTGCACTATATGCTGCAGCTGTTAAACAAGAATCAGATTGTAAAATATGTTTTTGTTCCCCTTTGCTTTAGGTTCCATCTTCCTCTTATAAAAACAATGTGTATCAATGATTTGCAGAATCAGAGAAAATAGCTTCAATACTGCTAAAGAATAGCCAGGTTTCAGACCCATAGAGCATGTTATAATCTAGGAGCAACAGTCAGGAAACATAAGAAATATCTCCAAAACATACGGACCAACAGTCATGACTAATATATTTAACCCCCATGTACAAAGGCATCCCCTCCCTCTGTACCAATTCCTTGGGAACACATTGGGATATGTTACTACAATCATGTCCTGGGTGATATGCCATAGATACCTGAGAGGTCATTAAGGAAACAAGTCAATGGACTAAATAAATTTGTTATCCCACATAATAATGCTTTTCCATAAAGAGGTGGCTATAAGGTGACATACATTATCTGTGCTGTGGGGTTTTTTTTAAAAAAAGAAATTAACACCTTAATTATTATCTGACTCTGTCCCAAATGTTGTTGTTGTTGTTGTTGTTGTCATCATTTTATCTCATTATTGTCATCACCCTTATCACACTATTTGTGTCATCTCTTATTTAATATATCACAGCTTTGATAAGAGGAATATTACAATGGACAAAATGGTCAATAAATAACATCAAAAATTGTTATCAATTAATAAAACAAATTTCACACTTTCTATAATATTTGTTGCTTCTTAGATGAACTGTAAATATCACAAAATATTTTACAAACTACCTACTATATTCATCTTAGATATCTGGAACAAAAGAATCCAAGCAGAAGCAAAAAAAAATGTGTCCAGATAAAAATGTTCTTGGTTATTTCAGGTTAACTTAATATTTCTCATCCAAACTGCTTCTTGTGCTGAGATCCACAAAGGTGTTTTCAGTGCAACCTGAGTTGGTATCTATTCCATATTCTCAATATGATACATCTAACATAATGATTTTTAAAATCCACCTTAACCTTGACTTTATCATACCATAATTATCCATGCCACCCAAATCTCAGGTCATATCCTTCTAACTCCAAAAGCCTTCTGTTTCTCAGCAGTAGCTACTCTTTCATCCATGGATAACATAACCCTTGAGTTGATTTCTTATAAACAGCATCTAGAGGCTGAAGCTGTTGGCAAGGGGCAATAGAAAAGTGTTCATTTAAAAAAATCTATTGTCCATCATATTCTCCAAAGCTATTCTCCAAAGCGCCTGAAGGCAGGACAAGAAGCAATGGATGGAAACTAACCAAGGAGAGAAGCAACCTAGAACTCAGGAGAAACTTCCTGACAGAACAATTAACCAGTGAAACAACCTGCCTCCAGAAGCGGTGAATGCTCCAACGGTGGAGGTTTTTAAGAAGAGACTGGACAGCTATTTGTCCAAAATGGTGTAGGGTTTTCTCCAAGGTCCCTTCCAACTTATTATTATTATTATTATTATTATTATTATTATTATTATTATTATTATTATTATTATTATTATTATATTTTAGCAATACATATGTATCTAACTGTTAGTTGAAGGTGAGACCAGATGCAGCAGAAATAAAATCAAACAGCTATAAGTTCTGTATTATATTCCTCACAATGTTGAATAAAATTCTTTTAACTGTCTCTGAAAATGAAAAAGTACAATAACAGAAAGGTCACGAAACTGCTATTGACTTTCTTGCAGATTATAGGCTATGAAAGTATTTACTAAATTGCTATCAGGCCATTTATTACAATGCATCTCAGAAATTACTCTTCTAGCACCATAGAGTATAAATTTTCACAGAGCATGGACAGCAATTCATTATGACAACATCCAGTTTGTACCTCAAAATTCAGGCATTATTCCTTTATGTACCATGACCATCATTTGTGAAGTTCTTTAGCAAGACTGTGCCTCATAGACTGCATAATTAAATTGTCTCTACACAGAGTTCTGGAAATTCTCATTATGTACTATTGAAAGTAATTAACCTCTGTCTGCTTTGAAGCAGAAGTACACCAATCAAAGTAATTAATCAATTGGCAAACATTTCAATTAGTTAAATGTAAGCACCCATTGTGGGAAAACATCTGCTGGATTTGGTAGAGGTGTATGTATCCAAATGCTTATGTACGATGGACTACTACTCTGTATTGCTCTCTTGTGATAAATATATTCTTTTAGTTGCTCTTGCCTGGATTCACCTGGGGACAAAATGAAAGATTTATATTGGCTGAGCCAAAAAGAAATGTAAAAAGAGGAAAGAGAGCAGAATCTTGTAAAAAGAGGAGTACTGTACATGTAAGATAAAGCGCACTGTATAAGAGAAAGCTCTTATACAGCTTTTTGGGAAAAGTGAGAGTACTGAGACTGGAAAGGAATGCTATTGATTGAGTTTTAGGAATTGGTATTTTCAATCTATTTAGAATTTCCCTCTCCAAAGTAAAAGATCATTAATCTTTTATTATACTCATCCAATAAAAAAATAGTTTATCCAATTGTGAGTAGTAATTCAAAATCTATTATATTGATTTGGAGGTAAAAATTAAATTTAGAATAAATTACTGTCTACACTCAATGAAAATCGATTTCTAATAGTTTTAGGAATGTTTTATTCAAAAAATATTCTGTATTAAATTTGTTGTTGTTGCTCGCGAAGTCATGTCCAACCCATCGCGACCCTATGGACAACATTCCTCCAGGTCTTCCTGTCCTCTACCATCTTCTGGAGTCCATTTAAGTTCACACCTACTGCTTCAGTGACTCCATCCAGCCACCTCATTCTCTGTCATCCCCTTCTTCTATTGCCCTCAATCTTTCCCAGCATTAGGCCCTTCTCCACTGAGTCCTTCCTTCTCATTAGGTGGCCAAAGTATTTGAGTTTCAACTTCAGGATCTGGCCTTCTATAGAGCAGTCGGGGTTGATTTCTTTTAGGACTGACTGGTTTGAATGCCTTGCAGTCCAAGGGACTCACAGGAGTTTTCTCCAGCACCATAGTTCAAAGGCCTCAATTCTTTGTTGCTCAGCCTTTCTTATGGTCCAACTTTCACATCCATACATTGCAACTGGGAAAACCATGGCCTTGACTATACGCACTTTTGTTGGCAGGGTGATGTCTCTGCTTTTTAGTATGCCGTCTAGATTTGCCATAGCTTTCCTCCCCAGGAGCAAGCGTCTTTTAATTTCTTGGCTGCAGTCCCCATCTGAGGTGATCTTGGAGCCCAGGAAGATAAAATCTGTCACTACCTCCATTTTTTCCCCCATCTATTTGCCAGGAATTGAGAGGGCTGGATGCCATGTTTTTGGTTTTCTTAATGTTGAGTTTTTGCACTCTCCTTCTTCACCCGCATCAAGAGGCTCTTTAGTTCCTCTTCACTTTCTGCCAATAGAGCGGTATCATCTGCATATCTTAGGTTGTTGATATTTCTCCCAGCAATCTTAATTCCAACTCTTGATTCATCTAGCCCTGCCTTTCTCATGATGTGCTCTGCATATAAGTTAAATAGGCAGGGCGACAGTATACAGCCTTGCCGGACTCCTTTCCCAATTTTGAACCAATTAGTGGTTCCGTGTCCAGTTCTCACTGTTGCTTCTTGACCCGCATATAGGTTTCTCAAGAGACAAATAAGATGGTCTGGTACTCCCATCTCTTTAAGAACTTGCCACATTTTGTTGTGATCCACACAATCAAAGGCTTTAGCATAGTCAATGAAGCAGAAGTAGATGTTTTTCTGGAACTCCCTAGCTTTCTCCATGATCCAGCGTATGTTGGCAATTTGATCTCTAGTTCCTCTGCCTCTTCGAAATCCTGCCTGTACTTCTGGTAGTTCTTGATCCACATACTGCTGGAGTCTAGCTTGTAGGATTTTAAGCATAACTTTACTAGCATGTGAAATAAGTGCAATGGTGCGATAGTTTGAACATTCTTTGGCATTGCCTTTCTTTGGAATTGGAATGTAAACTGACCTTTTCCGATCCTGTGGCCACTGTTGAGTTTTCCAAATTTGCTGGCAAGATTTTGAATAGCTCAGCTGGAATACTGTCACCTCCACTAGCTTTGTTGTTGCTCAGATTTCCTAAGGCCCATTTCACTTCACATTCTAGGATGTCTGGCTCGAGGTCAGTGACCACCCCATCATGGTTATCTGGGATGTTAAGCTCGTTCTTGTATAGTTCTTCTGTGTAGTTTTGCCACCTCTTCTTAATCTCTTCTGCCTCTGTTAGGTCCCTGCCATTTTGGTCCTTTATCATGCCCATATTTGCATGAAACATTCCCTTCATATCTTCAATTTTCTAGGTCCTCCCTATTCTGTTGTTTTCTTCTATTTCTTTGCACTGTTCATTTAAGAAGATAGTCTTATCTCTTCTAGCTATTCTCTAGAATTCTGCATTCAGTTGGGTGTATCTTTCTCTTTCTCCTTTGCCTTTCGCTTCCCTTCTTTCCTCAGCTATTTGCAAAGCTTCCTCAGACAGCCATTTTGCTTTCTTGCATTTTTTTTTCTTTGGTATGGTTTTAGTTGCTACCTCTTGTACAATGTTGTGAACCTCCATCCATAGTTCTTCAGGCACTCTGTCTATCAGATTTAATTCCTTAAATCTATTTGTCACCTCTACTGTATATTCATCAGGAATATGATTTAGTTCATACCTGAGTGGCCTAGTGCTTTTCCCTACTTTCTTCAATTTAAGCCTAAATTTTACAATGAGAAGCTCATGATCTGAGCCCCAGTCAGCTCCTGGTCTTGTTTTTACTGACTGTATAGAGCTTCTCCATCTTTGGCTGCAGAGCACATAGTCAATCTGATTTCTATGTTGACTGTTTGGTGATGTCCATGTGTAGAGCCATCTCTTGGGTTGTTGGAAAAGAGTGTTTGTTATGACCATCATATTCTCTTGACAAAATTCTATCAGCCTGTGCCCTGCTTCATTTTGTACTCCAAGACCAAACTTTTCTGTTATTCTGGTTATCTTTTGGCTTCCTACTTTAGCATTCCAATCCCCCATGATGATAAGGACATCATTTTTTGGTGTTAATTGTATAAGGTGCTGTAGGGCTTCATAGAACCGGTCAATTTCATCCTCTTCAGCACCAGTGGTTGGGGCATAGATTTGGACTACTGTGATATTGAATGGTTTGCTTTGGATTCGAATTGAGATCATTCTGTCATTTTTGGGATTGTATCCCAGTAGTGCTTTTTCTATTATTTTATTGACTATGAAGGCTACTGCATTTCTTCTGAGGGATTCTTGCCCGCAGTAGTATACCTGATGGTCATCTGAGTTAAATTCACCCATTCCTGTCCATTTTAGTTTGCTGATTCCTAAGATGTCGATGTTCAGTCTTGTCATCTCTTGTTTGACTACATCTAGCTTGCCTTGATTCATGGATCTTACATTCCAGGTTTCTATGGAGAAAAGATCTTCACAGCATCGGACTTTCCTTTCACCACCAGATATATCCACAGCTGAGCATCCTTTCGGCTTTGGCCCAGTCACTTCATTCTTTCTGGCGCTACTAGTACTAGCCCTCTGCTCTTCCCCAGTAGCATATTGGACACCTTCTGACCCGAGTGGCTCATCTTCCAGCATCATATCTTTTTGCATTTTAGTACTGTTTATGGGGTTTTCATGGCAAAGATACTGAAGTGGTTTGCCATTTCCTTCTCCAGTGGATCACATTTTGTCAGAACTCTCTACTATGACCTGTCTGTCTTGGGTGGCCCTGCATGGCATAACTCATAGCTTCATTGAGTTACACAAGCCCCTTCACCACGACAAGGCAGTAATCCATAAAGGGACTGTATTAAATAAACACACCTTTATCAAAGGACAACTTTCCACCACAAGGAAATACACTTATTTGTGAGACCAAATTTTATTTTAATTCCAAGAGTTCTGTCACATAAATGTATAAAGTATAATGAGGTAATGGCTCCTAACTGAGAAATTATACATCCATGAGTAATATTGAGATTTTGAAGGTTTTGAGCAAAGAATTTTTCCAAACTGATAGGCTAACAATTTCCAATTTGAATAGTTTTGTTGAGTTCATATGGCTCAAAAGTTGTTCTCCAAACTAATTAAACAAGCAGTCCCTTTTCTTGTCTTTCCTTCAAATGATGGCCTAGATGTTAAAGCTGGTAGATCCTACTGGAGTGAGGTTTTTTTAATGCCAAAAGAGCTAGTTATCTTGAGTTTCATTGAACCATTAATGTCAAATATCCTGATAAGCTTTACTGTGATGACACTTTCTAGATACAATTTTAGCTGAATGAGATTTACTTTCTATTATAGTGTTCTGAAAATTATGTTGCAAATTGGAGGTAATCACTGAACTAACATTATCTGAAATCATCGGGTCAATATTCCTACAATGAAATTATCTTTAGCACTTTTTTTCCCTTCCTTTCTGCTTGGATTGATTTGGGTATGTTATTTAAAAAATATGTATTTAATCACATCATCAAGCTCTAAATGAATGAAACTTGTGAAACCTCCTTAAACTCTTCCAATTAATCTTACCAAGATATTTCATGGAAATCATCACTATATTTTTCTTTCAAAACTCTAAATAGTATTCAAACACAGTATGTCATCTATTGAGAATAAGCTATGTCAATATTAGCAATTAGTATGACAGCACTACTTTTTTAAATTCACATGATTGTCCTATTCCCTGTAAACTATCAGCATAGAAGTAGAGTACTATTTTTTCACAGATTTGACTTCTATAATAATAATTACATAAAATAGTGCAGAATGAGAAGATTTTCAGTAATTGGAAGGACCCAACATTTATAGATCACTGCACTAATGACATTTTTGCTAGCATCTGCTTTGCTCCATATTCTATTTTTTTCTTTTTGTACTTTAACTTTTTTTAAAATGGGGAACACTGCATAGTCAATGCCAGCTTTAGATTTCTAGGTACTGCAAGATTTCTTAGGAAATCAACATGTTTTCAAGCCAATGCTTTGTTTAGAAAGGCCCCCATTATTCCAGAAAACCAATGTGGATTGTAGAGACCATCCTGTCTCTCTACAAGAGAAAGAGTGATATAGTAAAACATCACTAGTTTGCCTATTAGAAAATGGATGTTTTGTGAAAGACCATATTAAACAAGATGCTCTTTTTTGCAGAGTGCCCATAATGTTCTATCAAATTTCCAAATGAGCAAAAGGCTGCAGAAAATAATGCTTCAGAGAGACTGATATTGTTTATATTGGTAAAGTTATTAAGTAGTATTCATATGAAATAAAATGAGAAGCCTTATACCATAGTCCACGCTGAATACTAAACAGCTTGCTGAAGCAAACTTCAAATTGGACAGAGCAGCAAAGTCATTCATGTTGGCCTCATGCCATTTGTTCTTGTTTGGAAACGCATCTCATCACCTCAGCCGCAGTCCTTTCATCCCTGAGCACCAATCTCTTGAGGAATCAGAGAACCAAAGCATAAGGAGGACAGTTTTAGGACACTGAATCTAACAGAAATGTGAATCAATGCAGATATTCTGCTGAAAGTATTTTTGAAATGCAGCTGTTTATCCTCTGCTTCAACATATCTAATAAAGGGGCATCTATAAGTAATTGCTTTTACTATCAACTACAAATTCTGATTTCATTCTTCTCAGTGTGAACTACTACTGTATATCTTCCCAGTATGTTTTCTCATGACCCCAATCAAGCAGTCTTTGTGAGCCATTAAGACAGGTTATTCACATGCAAACAAATATAAGCAGAATTCCTCTTCAGCACAGCCTTAATAGAACATAGCCAACAAGGGAAGATATTGTTTCTGGGTGCAATTCAAGGTGCTGGTTATCTTTAAAGACCTACATGGCTTGGGACTGGGTTACCTAAGGGGATCATTGTTTTCCAAGGGTTTCTACCTGTCTTAACTCGATCAAGCAAAATGGGCATGCTGCAGATCCTATCAGCCAAAGAGAGTCAGCTGGTAGAGATTAGAAAATGGGTTTTGTCCGCAGTGCTCTATGAAATATCTTCTCTTCAGAAATTAGAATGACCCCAATCCTGTTAGCGTTTCATAAGGCCCTAAAAACCTGGCTATATTCCATATCCTGGGGTACTGGATGTGTCAAGGGCCCCATTTCCTGGCTTTATTGCTAATAGATCGATAGATAGAAAGATAGATAGATAGATAGATTGATAGATAGATTGATAGATAGATAGATAGATAGATAGATAGATAGATAGATAGATAGATAGATAGATAGATAAATCAGCAGTTCTCAACCTATGGGTCATGACCCCATTTGGGGTCGAATGACCATTTTGCGGGGGTCGCCGGACACCACGGTCCGCCATTTTTTTATTTTTTTATTTTTGCCCATCGCGCGCACGCGCCGCGCATGCGTGGATCGGCCCGTCGTGCCTCACATGCGCGGTTCGGGCCATCGCGTGCTCGCTGCGCATGCGCAGATCGGCCCATCGCGCGCGCATGCGCGGATCGGCCCGTCGCGCGTGCGCACGGCGCAGGTCAGGGTCGCGCCGCACATGGGCGGGGCAAGTGGGGTCTCAACCTGAAAAAGGTTGAGAACCACTGTGATAGATAGATGGATAGACAGATAGATATATGATGTTTTTATTTTATTTTTTTGTTTTAATTGTAATTTTTTATTATTTTTATATTAGTTTATAATACAGTTTATATTAGTTTATAATATAGAATACAAAAGTACAAAAGAAAGTAGTAGGAAAATAGGGGAGGAAAGGGGGAAGGAAAAGTGTGGGGCAAGGGGCAAAGAGAAAGAAAAGGTGTTCACTTCCAATATAATATATTGGAAATATATATGTTTAAAATTGTTGACAAAGAAATAAGGGATTTCTGAGATATAGCCATTTCGAGTTTCTTAACTCTCTTCAGTCAGAACTCACCCTTCCGGGATTCGAACCTGGGCAGTCTGCATGCTAAGCAGATGCTTTAACCTATTGAGCCACAAGTTCTCTCCCGCTTTGTCAGTAGTCAGGGAGTAAGGATATGTGTCAAGTGTTTATTTTTTAGATTGCACCCTGTAAACCCAAATATGGGAGGAAGGAATCATTCTTTCCTTTTGCTTGTTTCAGCTCAACCCAGAGCCATCTTACAAGCACAAATATATATATGTTGTTTAAAATTGTTGACAAAGAAATAAGGGATTTCTGAGATATAGCCATTTCGAGTTTCTTAACTCTCTTCAGTCAGAACTCACCCTTCCGGGATTCGAACCTGGGCAGTCTGCATGCTAAGCAGATGCTTTAACCTATTGAGCCACAAGTTCTCTCCCGCTTTGTCAGTAGTCAGGGAGTAAGGATATGTGTCAAGTGTTTATTTTTTAGATTGCACCCTGTAAACCCAAATATGGGAGGAAGGAATCATTCTTTCCTTTTGCTTGTTTCAGCTCAACCCAGAGCCATCTTACAAGCACAAATATATATATGTTGTTTAAAATTGTTGACAAAGAAATAAGGGATTTCTGAGATATAGCCATTTCGAGTTTCTTAACTCTCTTCAGTCAGAACTCACCCTTCCGGGATTCGAACCTGGGCAGTCTGCATGCTAAGTGGCTCAATAGTGGCTCAATAGGTTAAAGTGGCTCAATAGGTTAAAGCATATGCTTAGCATGCAGACTGCCCAGGTTCGAATCCCGGAAGGGTGAGTTCTGACTGAAGAGAGTTAAGAAACTCGAAATGGCTATATCTCAGAAATCCCTTATTTCTTTGTCAACAATTTTAAACAACATATATATATTTGTGCTTGTAAGATGGCTCTGGGTTGAGCTGAAACAAGCAAAAGGAAAGAATGATTCCTTCCTCCCATATTTGGGTTTACAGGGTGCAATCTAAAAAATAAACACTTGACACATATCCTTACTCCCTGACTACTGACAAAGCGGGAGAGAACTTGTGGCTCAATAGGTTAAAGCATCTCCTTAGCATGCAGACTGCCCAGGTTCGAATCCCGGAAGGGTGAGTTCTGACTGAAGAGAGTTAAGAAACTTGAAATGGCTATATCTCAGAAATCCCTTATTTCTTTGTCAACAATTTTAAACAACATATATATATTTGTGCTTGTAAGATGGCTCTGGGTTGAGCTGAAACAAGCAAAAGGAAAGAATGATTCCTTCCTCCCATATTTGGGTTTACAGGGTGCAATCTAAAAAATAAACACTTGACATATATATATATATATATATATATATATATATATATATATATATATATATATATATATATATATATATATATATATATATATATATATATATATATATATATATATATATATATATATATATATATATATATATATATATATATATATATATATATATATATATATATATATATATATATATATATATATATATATATATATATATATATATATATATATATATATATATATATATGAAAGGATGGAGCCAGGTTATGAGATCTCCTGGCCCACATCACCCTTTTCCTGATGTATGGACATCCATTGCCAGAATTCCCCAGTCAACATGACTATGCTGAAATTCTCAGAGTTGAAGTCCACACATGTGGAAAGGAAAGTTCTACATAGCTTGTAGCTCTTATATATCAAGTAAAATGCCTGAAAGGGGCACATGTGTACTGTTGCCATTCAGATTGAAGTTTACTAAATGACTGACAAAAGGCAGCCATTTTTTTCTAATTTTCCTCTTTCCAGACGTCATATTTATGCAACCCATTTTTAGTCTGGCCAGCTTCTCAGTTCAGCTACATTTCTAAGTTTAATTTATTTCCTCCAAGCTAGTTTTCTTGTAGCTCCACTCATTCTCCTGAACCCCTTGTGCAAATTATGTTCTTCAGGGGAAGAACAGGGGGAAAAGCAGAATGATCAGTAAACAATGTAGCAGGTCTTAAGGTTCTCTTTGAAATTGTTCATCAGGATACCAGGCTAAAACAAGGGATCTGAGTCAACTTTTAAACAACAGTTAGTGCTTTCTTCTACATCCAACATTATGTTCTACACATTGACCATGAATAAATACAGAATTAAAATAAGATTGTAAGAAAAAATATAATATATATGTATTATATAAGATATAAGAAAAAATCTTATATTTACTGTAATTTATAAAAAAGAGTTACTGCATTTTTATTATCAGATATGAGACACAAAAGAATCCATTCTCCATTATCAGGTGTGTGACACAAAAAGAATCCATTTTTAAGAATGGGATGGAGAACTCTCCTCCAAGCAGGGTTGAGATTAAGAAATTTATAGTTTTCTGAGCTATTACATTTTTAGGGATGGGTTGTGATGCTTCTGTATTTATTTTAATTAAACAATACTGTATGGGTATGTCAATATTTTTCATTTTAGAATTCTGTTTCTTCTAATAGGCCTTTTCCCAGAAAGATTGTAGATTGCGAAGGAGGCCAGAAAAAACAACCAGAATAAAAGTTGGCCACCAACAATAATAGAATAATCTTAAAAACAACTCCACAGAGAATTCTGAATAGCTGTTCTGTGATCTCAAGAGAGACATACAGCTGCATTCCAAAATTTCAATAGCATGCTTGCCTAAATTGGTAGCATAACTTCCTGCCATAGAAGAAAAAAACATAACACAATATGTATACCTCTCTTTTTAAAATAAAATAAGAAAAAAGATAGAAAATCACATCTCCGCCATTTATAAGATATGGCTCCAGCTCCTTACCAACTGCTTCCTTAGCGAAGGAAAATATGCCCAGCCCAGCTGTCATCCTTTCTTCTAAAATCTAAAACCCGATTTTAGTCCCAGCTAAGGCTTAAAGCCATGTGGTCACCTTGAGCTACTCATTGTTTCTCAGCCCTGGAAAGAAGGCTGTATACCACTTCCAAAATGCTGTCTAGAAAGGTGCATGACTTGTTCACATAATTATCTCTACATTTAAAGGCTAAAAAAGCAGAACTGTAGCTTTTTCATCTGATGATCTTGCTTCTAAGTAATCATGCAGGGAGAAGCGTATAGCTCAGGGGTCCTCAACCTTGGCAACTTTAAGATTTGTGGACTTCAACTCCCAGAATTCCTCAGCCAGCGGCAAAACAAGAGTATGTAAGTGATGTTCTCTTTGTTTGTTTGTTTAGTTTTTCTATATCCACTTTATTTATATTTCATGTTTCTAAATCACCCATGTCCATCAAGGAAAGGCTCTGAATGGTGATAAAGTGATCCTCAATACATTTCCCAGAATTGAGTTTTAAAACTTACCTCCTCTCTTGATGTAAATATACTAAAAGCATTCATTGTATCACTCATTTTGTTGGGTCTGTGTCAACATAGTGTAGTGTTTGAGAAGTGGGAATTTACACAAATGCAGGGAGGAAGAAGCAAAAAGGAAATGTGTTGAAATAATCACATCCTTATTTCTGATTCTCAGTATTAACCAGAAATATCAAGTGGTCTCTTTATCTTTAGTTTATTTCCAATACTCAAAATCTGTTTGTGTTCAGATTTTTTATTTTTACTTAGAATCTTGAATTTCCTGCAAAAATATAAAAGTCCCTGATCAAGATCTAAGTTTCAATGAATACATAAGTAAATAAAATAACTATTGCAAGATAAAAAAACTACACGTGACATTTTTCTGCAAATGTGAATTCATCCTTTATGTATGGGTATCTGTTTATTAATTCAAAATAAGAAATAGGTGAATATGATAGGTGTAGATGTTTGAATATGCTTCTAGTTGGTGTAGTAATACTTTGGCATATGTAAAGGTTTAATAAGACCCAAAATGGTAATTAACTTGTTAGGCCTATAATTAGTCAGATGAAGATAATTTCACAGGTGAACAACTTCTCTGACCCTTCTAATCTCCCAGGTTGTGATTATTATTCTGTCTGCTTTCAAGCACTATGGACTCCTCTTCGCAGCTGTCAACTTCATTTGAAAATAAAGTTAATTAACTTTCAGACACAAAGGGAAGGCTATAAAGAAATCTCTAATTGCTCCCAGTTAGTCATTTAAGTTTGATAAGCATTCTTAAAAACTGAACTTGCTCTGAATGGTTTAAGTCAAAGCAAGATCTGGACCACTAAGAAAAATATCTACTAGAGCTCATGAAAACCTGGTTAGCTCAGAATCAATAGTTTCTTCCAACAGTCACTACTGAAAAAATTAGCTGAGATTAGGGTAGCTGGTCACAAACCTAAAGGGCAGCACTGCACATGCAACAATAAACTATACAAGAGAGTTTCAGGAACAAACTTTGCAACAACCTCATCACAAATCATCATTTAAATCCCCCAAATATCACTTCGATAAGCAAGAAAGGTTTTGGAATAAAGTATTTTAGACTTATGAAGTAAAAATTGAATTCTTTGATTCCCAACTACAGAAGATAACATTTGGAGACCAAAAGAAAGTAACATTCAAATAGAATACTTTTAAACTTTGGTGGGGGCTCTATTATGCTTGGTGGTTATGCTGCAGTCAATAACATAAAAAGCATTGTGTACGGGTGTAAAAAATACATGGATTCAACTAAATTCCAACATATCCTCAAAGCTAATCTTGTGGTCAGAGAAGAAATTGAAGCTGGAAAGAGGCTAAATAGTTCAGCAATACACAGTCTAAAACCTACTTCCAAAACAGCCTTAAAATGCTTACAGGAAGAAAAGGAGAGGTTTGGAAATGGCCTTTGTAGACCCCAGTTGCAAATCACACAGAAAATTTGTGAGGAAATCTTAAACAGTGAAGCTTTTAGAAAGTATAGGTAGGCCTCGAGTTACAACAGTTCATTTAGAGACCGTTCAACATTACGATGCCATTGAAAAAAATGATTTATGACAATTTTTCACACCTATGGCCATTGCAGCATCCCCATGGTCAGGGGTAGGCAACCTTAGCTCTTTTATGACTCGTGGACTTCCACTCCCAGAATTCCCGAGCCAGCTGGCTCGGGAATTCTGGGAGTGGAAGTCCACGAGTCATAAAAGAGCCAAGGTTGCCTACCCTTGACCATGGTCGTGTGATCAAAATTTGGATGCTGGCAACTGGTTCATATTTATGAAGGTTGCAGTGTACCCAGGTCATGTGATCCCCTTTTGTGACCTTCTGACACTTAACAACCCTGTTACCAACTTAGCAACTGCAATAATTCACTTAACAACTGGGGCAGGAAAGGTCATCAAATGGAGCAAAATTCACTTAATTGTGTTCATCAGGCGAGGATTACTTGTACTACAGATGCTCCTTGCTTACTGATCACTCATTCAGTAGCCATTTGAACTTGCAATGGTGCAGAATGTGTGATACTTATGACCAGTCCTTGAGATTTCGGCTTATTGCAGTACCCCTGCAGTCACATGATTATAACCTGGGCATTTGGCAATTGGCTCACACTTACAATGGTTAAAGGATCTCATGATCACCATTTGGAACCCCATCCCACAAGCAAAGTCAATGGTGAAAACAGCAGCAGGTTGTAAATGGCAACCATATGACATTCTCACTTAACAACCCACAATAATTCACTTCACAGCAACTGAAAGTGCTGAAAGTGGCATTGCTAACTGGTGTTGTCACATGACATTGTTTTTACAATCACATCAAGTAGCAGTGGTAATTCTGGTCCCAACTGCAGTCATTAATCATTACCCGTAAGTTTAAAAAAGTATCCCAGATTCTGCTTTCTATACCTGCATTTTTATTGTGAATTTGTTAAGAAGTCAAGTGCACATAAACAATAAATCTGCATTCATATCTGCAAGAAAATTATGCATTTAAGATTTAGGTAGGGAGGCGAAGTGTTCTGTTCATTTAGGGATTCAATGAAGCATACAGTTTGATCAGGAATAGCTACATTTGCATATGTTTCAGTTTTATTGTTATTGTTAGCTAATCTTTGGTCAGTTTAGACTTTCTGGCTTCTAATTTGTTGTGTGATTTTTGATGGATTCTTTCTTTGCATTCAAGAATGAAACCCAAAATCAATGTGTCCATTTAGCGCATGTATTTAAATTGAACCAAAGAAGTTTGAAATTTTACTCCTCGCAGTCATTTTACTAAAATTTGAAATTGAAATTTTAAAAACTTGTTTACTAGTGACTTTAGGAGGCACTGTTATTTATAATGCAAATCGTAAGTAATTCCACTCCAAGAATTTTAATTATTAGCTCAAATGCCTGCGTGTTTATTTCAAGTAAAATTCCAGAAAAATTAACCAACATATATTCAGCAAGTTTAGACATCTTCACATTTCCTATTTACAACATAGTCTATACCACATGGAAATCAAATAGCCTTTGAGTATGCATGGCTTCCTTTTACAACAACTCTAACACTGCCTTCTGCTTGAGATAATATTATTATAAATTGTTCAATCTTCATCCTATAATGAAATTTACTACAACACAAAGTATTTATTTGTATAGCAGTATGTAATTTCCTTTTCAGGGTAGGGCTTGTGATAATGCAGTCATTGCAATAAGAGTTACATTTCAACAAAAGAAGCTTATTCAAAATCCTCCATTAAGTTAGTAATTTTGAAATGGTAATCTGTTTAAAAGCAAATTGAATCTGAAGAATCATTGATAGCCGCTTTTGCTAACCAGATAAGTTGGAACTGCTATTCCCCAAATTTCCAGCCATGCTGAACATTAAATTGTAGGATCATTCTGTTTTTATTTCATTTGTAACCTTAGGGTACCATCAGAAAAAAATTAATAGTATTACATATGACCATAGAGGCTGAAAATATGAATAGACTGTAATTCATCTGCTTCCATGGCATTTCACTATCACAAGAATATTAGGAAATATACAGTACATAAAAAGTTATGAATCTGAGTGAATCTACCCCATATATACAAGATTTGGAACTCTCTTAAAAAGACATTGGATTTCTTTGCTCTGAGTAGTCTTTTTGGTAATATTTCTGTCATGTGGTTTTCAACCAAAAGTTTTAAAACAGTTTCCAATAAGAACTTCAGTAGATCTGCAAAACTTTCTTCTAAACTTACCTTACCCTACTTCATTAAAACTAAAATAATATTTCAAATACAAATTATGAAATAGGTAATTGTTACTTTAAAATCTATAAACAGAAAAATATTTTGATGATATAGTATTTTCAGCAGAAAGTGGAGAATCATACACTTAGATAACCCCCTCACCCAGGGGTGTCAAACTGCCGGCCCGTGGGCCGGTTTCATCATACCGAAGCCTCAGTACATTCCATTGTCGGCAATACAAAAAGAGTCGCGATACGTTGTGACATGTCATGTGACATGGCGAGTTTGACACCCGTGTTCTAACGTATATTGCCCTCTGCTCAGAATAGGAACCAGAATTAAAGTAGACCAATATATTATTGTCTAGCTGCTGTTTGAACATGTCCAGTGAAGGCATCCATTTATTGTCATATTATCCCATACTTAAAAAGCTTGCTAATTAGTGTCTTGGAATACTATAACCAACATATGTCATATCTACACATTCCCACAACCTACTAAGCAATTCTTAAATAAGACTTATTTGCCATGCTAATATCTGGCAATTATTACATTGTTTTTAAGGAAAAATATTTGGCACTTATTCATTATAAGTATTAATTCTACAAGTTGTTGATCCACATTTTTCTGAAATGATTTTCAAGGCTGTAACCTTGCTGTACATTTCTTAGAAGAAAACATTATTTATTATTTCTGAACATTGACCTTAGAAAAAATGCAAATCTAACAACATGCTAGTCAATTAAGCTGATTCTGAAATACATGCTTATTGATAGAAAAACGGATTTAAAAATAGTCTTCCTTGAGCAATTAAAAATTTGGGATATTAATCCAGCCAACATTAAATCCAATCAATTTTTACAGATATCATTATGTATTTAATTTTATTACTGAAATCAGTAGAACTATTAAAATGCTTCTCTTTAATCATAACTTAGGTATTCTTTTTTAAAAAGGGGGGGTTAGGGGAAACAATATAAATCATGCTTGGATCTCATCATCATTCAGATTTTGCCATCATCTCCAATAAAAGTTATAGTTTTTGCAACTGGAGACTTGCTGTATATGTTAACGCTTGGCCCCTGTATAAGTCTACCCACTTTTTTTGGCACACTTCACATCTATCTCTGTTTCTAGTGTATGTATAACATTGGACAAAGTTCAACACTTTGCATATTCAAAATGTATTTATTTTCAAATAAAAATCAATTCATTTTTTGTAAATGGTGGCTCAAGAAACCCACATTCAAACTAACAGGAAATGCACATTTAAATATCTGTCTGATAGTAGTACGTAGTCATTGCTCCAAAGTACACTTAAATTTATTCCTGAATGATAAATAAAAGCTGAATCTTATTTTAGCACAATTATAAATTGTTGCTTTTAAAAATAGTAGTAAAGATAGGGATTTATCAGTAAAAACAGCTGCATCTAAATAATCAATGGACTTTGCTGAATTCTGTCCTATGCTGTCTATCCCAGACATATGACATAGCACTTAGCAATAGCACTTAGACTTATATACTGCTTCATAATACTTTACAGCCCTCTCTAAGTGGTTTACAGAGTCAGCATTTTGCCCCCAACAATCTGGGTCGTCATTTTACTAACCTCGGAAAGATGGAAGGCTGCATCAACCTTGAGCCAGTCAGGGTCGAACTCCTGGCAGTGAGCTGAATTACCTGCAATACTGCATTCTAACCACGGCTCATGCAGGAGAAACAGCAATACAATAGCAATGGCTGTAAATACATACAATGAAGCCACAGACCACTAACCATCCACAGCATTCATTCTCATTTAATCCTCAGCATTCAAATTAAGACACACCTATCCTATATATATTTGAGGGCAAGTTATTCTTAGTTATTTTTTCAAAGAAAAAGAAAAGGACACGATAGAAGAGATATCGGTAAATATCAAATAATTCATGTGAGCCATAATCATAGAGTTGGATGTCTTTATACAATTTTAAACAAATAAATATGAAAATATTGTACTCATATTGAGTAATCTATTGTGTTTTTCTTATACTTTGGCTTCTTTTCCCATGAAGAACTGAGTTCTTTATAAATTAATTACAAATTGCATTCATGCATATTGTAGAATTCATCAAAAACACTTTTTAGGGAACAATATGATTCTTAAGTACTATTATAAAGCCAAACTGTTTGTATCTCTATAAATAATTAACACATATCATATTCGTGCTTGCTCAAGGAACATAAAATCATCCAAAAATGGCAATACAAACAGAAAAATGCTTGTTTCCCACAGAGACTGTCAACAAGGATCACAAGTTAAAAATGTAGCAGTTCATAATGAACAAGAAGATAAAACCAATAATTTAGTTTGTAAACTAACAAACAATCCTATGCATGTTTACTCACAAATAAGCACCACCAAATGAGCTTTCAGGTAACTGCATTTAGGCTAAGCGGTTTTTTTTTCTTAAAAGTTCTTATAGTATGGGATCCAAATCTGTTTTCTAATACTTGTTGGGTAGTCCACAGATCAGGTTTATGCTATAGCAGCATATGATCTCCTTAAAAGTCTTCCACATTTCCTGGCTCCGAAAGGCGTAGATCAAGGGATCAATAACTGAATTGCACATTATAAGAATAAGGTACATGTTGAAATGAGACATGAAGCAAACACAGTAGGGGTTCTGAGGGCAGGAGATCATCAGGATGAGGTGGAGGAAAAAGGGAGCCCAGCATACAATGAAGATGCCCAGTAGGATTGTCAAAGTGATAGCTCCTTTCATGCTAGTCCTTTGATGGACAGAATTATATCCTGGCAAAGCTGCTATCCTCTTAACATGAGTACGAGCCAAAAGAAACATGTGTATGTAGAGAGAAACCATGAGAAACAACATGATGAAAAACATTGTGATGAGACACATGATTACATATTTTGATTCATAATAAAGGATGAAGATGATTCCACAGCCAGTGCAGAAAGTCCATATGCATGCAATGATGAGTCCCGATCTTCTCACAGTCATGATATTATGATAACGGAGGGCGTAAAAGATGGTGATGTACCTGTCAACAGCGATAGCTAGCAAACTGCACATGGAAGCCACCACAGATATGCAGATCATTGAATCAAAAACATTATCTATGTGACGTACAAAAACATCTTCAATAATAAGATGCCTATTGTTTAACAAATATATAGTTATAGTCTCCCAGGCATTTGACACACTGACCAACATGTCAGCAACTGCTAAGCTACATACAAAGAAATACATAGGAGAGTGCAAGTTCTTGTTCTTAAATATGGCACAGATGACAAGGATGTTTTCAAGAAGGCTAACAATCCCAAGCGTGAGAAACACTTCAGCTGCTATAACCACCTGGTCACATGTTGATGGATTGGTCCTTGTTGTGGGGATGGTCACGTTGCTCCCAAGAGCAGTGATGTTAGAGTCTAAAATGTTGGGACGGTTAGACAAATTCATCTCTGCTAACAATTATATCCTTTTAAGATGGTCTTTTCAGTCTGAGAGGCTTGTCAGAACATAATCTTGGAAAGGCAATTTCCACATTAATGTGAAAGTTCCTGCAAAGAGAAGGACCAAAAGTAATCTGATACCAAGAAAGGAAGTGGAATCTCAAGACATTGTTTCTGAGCTCATATAAAGCTAGGAAGAAAGGAATAAATACAGAATACAAGAATCCAAAGGCAATGATGAAGGTCAGTGTATCTCCCACCTGTCTACCTCCCAAAAGATTTCCTTTTTTCCCCCTCCATCCAGCTACTTTCACCCGATGGATCTCTTTTTTAATGGATCTGAGAGAATGTTAATATGCTAACATTTCTAGATTAGCAAATAATACTGCATAATTGAATCAACCTCCTCTATTCTAAAGTATACATAAGGGTGATTTTCTTTTCAATTGTCTACTAAACCCATGAAGCAACAAATTTAAATATTTTCCTTGATCTTTCAATCTATGAAAGAATGATGCATGTCAGCTTCCTTGCTGCAAATCTCAAACCTTCTAATATATATTGATATTTAAAGGTGTATTATATAGCTTTTGTTGTTCTTTAGCAAAATTCA
Organism: Bothrops alternatus; assembly: GCA_034064705.1. Classification (NCBI taxonomy): domain Eukaryota; kingdom Metazoa; phylum Chordata; class Lepidosauria; order Squamata; family Viperidae; genus Bothrops; species Bothrops alternatus. Next base: position 8,506,977 of record JARGCV010000079.1, on the reverse strand, counting down.
TCAGTTTGATCGGAATTTTAGCCTGACTATGGGTGCTTGAGTTCAGATTTCTTTGACACAGCAGGAATATTATCAAAAACAGTGCAAGACCATTCAGGTTGACAACATATTTAGATTCTTAGTCTAAGCAATAGTATTCAAAGAATCCCAGTATTTCCCAAAGACTTAATTTGCAAGTAAATAAGAATTTTAGCTATTTACCAAGTCCTGTTATTTGTTCTGATCCTATTTTTCTTCAGACCTGGTACGTTTTCATCAGGATGTCAGAAGTTTCTCTTGCCCTGATCTTACATCATCTTGGGTTATTTGCGGGTGTAGTTGCCATGTCAAGAGAAATGCATAATTCACATCCAAAAAGACAGGGCTGCTGCTGTTATAAATTATTTACTGAGGTCCTGCCTTTTTATAGTCTCAAAAGTAAAATGATTTCAATGCTTCAGCTCCTCCTATACCCCTCCTTTCATCTAACTTCGCAGACTTCCCAAAGATGCAGACTTGAATGCTTAGTGCCACCTCATGGCTACTACTGGTAGTGCACCCCCTTCTTCTCCCTCGCCTGCTGTTATTAGAAGCCATCTCTGTAATATAGTATTATTCCCTTTTTTCCTATCTCAAACTGTGAACATTTTTAAAAAATAAACTGGGCTTTCTGTTTTTAAAACAGCCTTTCTCATATATACACTGCAAGGTTTAATTTGAATCACAGTTCTCAAGCCCTTAACCCCAGCATGTTTGCAGCATCCAGGCTCTTTCCTAACATCACACAATAAATAGTGTGCTAGCTTTTGAGCATACACAAAATGCCTCCTGCTCAACCTCAGTGCAGATTGACTTTGTTTGCTGCCTTTAATAAACCCTGGAATTTAGCATCTATTAATGTCTAAGCAAGAGTGCTCCAAAATGACTATACTGATCTGATGGTGCATTGGAGTGGACCATTTACAAAAAAATATCAGTCTAACCTGAATGGAGATGGGTGAGAATTGCATTCTCTTCCGCAGCATACTCTCCGAATACGTTCTCTGTGACAAAGGTTACAGATGATGGCTAAAATAAAGACGAAATAAATTTCTAAAATTTACCACAGTAAATCAGTTAATAACAAACCTCCAAAAAACCTGGCTTTAAAAGGCTTCATCTCCTTCATGGATTACTGCCTTGTCGTGGCGAAGGGGCTTGCGTAACTCAATGAAGCTATGAGCTATGCCATGCAGGGCCACCCAAGGGGGAAAAGTCATAGCAGAGGGTTCTGACAAAATGTGATCCACTGGAGAAGGAAATGGCAAACCACTCCAGTATCTTTGCCATGAAAACCACATGGACAGTACTAAAAGGCAAAAAGATATGATGCTGGAAGATGAGCCCCTCAGGTCAAAAGGTGTCCAATATGCTACTGGGCAAGAGCAGAGGGCTAGTACTAGTAGCGCCAGAAAGAATGAAGCGACTGGGCCAAAGCCAAAAGGATGTATCTGGTGGTGACAGGAAAGTCCAATGCTGTGAAGATCTTTTCTCCATAGGAACCTGGAATGTAAGATCCATGAATCAAGGCAAGCTAGACGTAGTCAAACAAGAAATGACAAGACTGAACATCGACATTTTAGGAATCAGCAAACTAAAATGGACAGGAATGGGTGAATTTAACTCAGATGACCATCAGGTATACTACTGCGGGCAAGAATCCCTCAGAAGAAATACAGTAGCCTTCATAGTCAATAAAATAATAGAAAAAGCACTACTGGGATACAATCCCCAAAATGACAGAATGATCTCAATTCGAATCCAAAGCAAACCATTCAATATCACAGTAGTCCAAATCTATGCCCCAACCACTGGTACTGAAGAGGATGAAATTGACCGGTTCTATGAAGCCCTACAGCACCTTATAGAATTAACACCAAAAAATGATGTCCTTATCATCATGGGGGATTGGAATGCTAAAGTAGGAAGTCAAAAGATAACTGGAATAACAGGCAAGTTTGGCCTTGGAGTACAAAATGAAGCAGGGCACAGGCTGATAGAATTTTGTCAAGAGAATACGATGGCCATAACAAACACTCTTTTCCAACAACCCAAAAGACGGCTCTACACATGGACATCACCAGACAGAAATCAGATTGACTATGTGCTCTGCAGCCAAAGATGGAGAAGCTCTATACAGTCAGTAAAAACAAGACCAGGAGCTAACTGTGGCTCAGATCATAAGCTTCTCATTGCAAAATTTAGGCTTAAATTTTAGGTATACCCCATAGTTACCTGAACTATCACACACTGTGCCAGTGGAAATTTCCAGATTATCTTCAAACACAGCCCCATGTGGATCAAAATACATAGCCCAGTTACAACATGTCCAGTAACTGCGCAGTATCTTTTACTGCAGGCAAGGTCACATTAGATATACTAGACATAATTATGCTCTCTTGGCTACAGCTTCCACCTGCTGTGAGAAGCCATGAATCCAAGAAGACCCCCAAATTGCAAGCCAGCTCTTTTTGATGGGAAGCAAGCCCCATTTGGAGGTAAGGATGAGCTAACCCCAGAATCAGTTGGTCTTTAAATTCACAGCCCATATTAACCCCGAGCTTCTTTTTTTGCTTATCCAGTCCCTGTTAGCCTCCAGGTATTATTTATCTAGATGTTAAACAGCAGAGCAGAAAGGACGTGGCAGCAAACAGTGAATTGACCTCGCTCCCCCAAATCACCAGCAGGAACTGGACCTTCAAGAAGAAGAAGAGTCATGGCAATATAGTGTCCCACTCCCAGTTGTCACTGTCAATCTAGAAGGATGTCATAACTTTTGAAATGAATTGGTTTGAAAGACACTGAGGGACCCAGAAGATACAGAAGGACTGTATTCATCCTATCCCAGTCTGATCAAAGGTCATCCAAACAAGCAACCATCTCAGTTTCCATTCTATACTCCTGAATCCTGACTGATAGAAATCCAAATAATCCACTACAGTCAGTGGTGGGATTCAGCCAGTTCACACTGGTTCAGCAGAACCGGTAGCTAAATTTTGCTGTATTTGGAAAATGTCTGACTTCCAGAAGTCCAGTCTAGGCCTGGAGGAGGCCTCTCAGGCCTAGAACAGCCTGCCGGAAGTGCATGGATGCCACTTCCGGAAGTCCGTTCTAGGCCTTGGAGGCCCAGGCCTGCATCGAATAAGAGGACCTATTGTTCAGGTATTTGAATTCCACCACTGACTACAGTTGTAGGTTAACTACCTTCTCAGCAACTTTAACTTCAAACTAAAGGTAGGCTACAGGACTATGATGGTTTAAAATAGCCAGATGGAGCAATGGCTTCTTGAGAAAGGGGTGTACCACCACTTCTTTCAGAGTAGGGTATGAATGTCTTTCCTTCAAGAATGAATCCAGTCTCTGGTAATCTCCATGGCAGCTTCCACCAACCAGGCAGATAATGGATCCCAATCCACACATAGCCAAAAGTATCCCATAGAAGAAATCGTCTACTTCCACAGGAAATGTTTCATACTAATATTGTTAGTAAAAAAAACAACCTCTTTTAACACTGGTCAACTTATTTTTGAGTAATAGTTTTACTCTGGAGATTTGTTTATAGTTTTGTTCTTATTAGTTTTGTTTGGATTTAATAAATGCATATACAGCACCTATTTAGTGTAGCAGTTTAAGACCACAAGCTATAAAGCAGATTACTGTGAGTCTGAGCTGTACCTTAGGCACAAAATCAGCTTGTTAACCTTGGCTCAGTTACTCTTTCTCTCAACCCTAGGAAGGAGGCAATGGCAAGTCACTTCCGAACATGCTAGCAAGGTATTTGCAGATATTTTTCCTGGTAGTCATGAGTCAAAAGTGATGCAAAGAGATAAAAATAAATGAATAAGCAAGCTTATATCAAAGTGTCACGAGGGCCTTTTTCTCCCCAAACAACCTGTTAGATAGGTTGGATTAAGAAACAATAACTTCCATGGCTAAGAATACACCGGAATTTGACTCTAACCCTTTCCCATTAGTCACTAAACCACAATTATTCCTTTATAATCTTCAGTTCCTACTTTTCTTATGTCCTTTTAATACTTTCCTAGGAGAGGGTCTTCTTTCCCAAAACAGCATATTTGTTCTCTTTACTCTGTCAATCTCCTCCCCTCGTGACCAGTGGTGGGATTCAGCCAGTTTGCACCACTTCGGCAGAACTGGTAGCTAATTTTTTGTTGCCCGGGCCCAGAATGGACTTCCAGAAGTGGCATCCATACAGAGAACTGGTGGTTCACATATTTGAATCCCACCACTGATTATGACCCATGGTTTAGAGTGACCCTATCCTATGAAATCATTTGAGACAGAGAACTCCATTTTCCTGATTAGGATGTATTAATACACAAAATGCCTTATTTATCTACTCCCAAGGTTGATCTCATTAAAAATGCAAGGGGGGGGGCAATTAAAACAGCTGAGCTTTTAAGTCTTCTTGACTGCAGCCAAATTAAAAGCTATTCTTGAGTACCATTATCTTGGTTTTACAGATACAGTGCTACTCCATGATGATATACCAAGACTTTTTGAAAGCATAACTGTATTTTGCAGGGCAGCATTTTCCATTTAAATTTACTTTAAATTAATTCACTTTAAATTGAATGAATCAAATGTTCTACTGGCCATTTTCTTCCAGCTCTTCCATATTTTTTGTTTTGTTTTGTGTTTCTCTATTATTGTTAATTCTGTACACCCACATCCTCTAAAAACAGTACCATTTCCATTTGGACAACATATTTCAGTCCTGTGCTCTTTTAAGGATTAGTCATAGTAATTCCTACTTTTTTATAATTTGTTCAGATTTAATTTCTAATGTTCCTCTTATAACAATTTTTCCTTAATTTGTATTCTACTATAATTCAGGCGGGGGTTTTTTTAACAAAAAGCTTTAATCAGCTTTTACTTGTTCCAAAGAAACTATAGTATTTTACTGTATATGGATTCATCGAAACACAATAATAGTTAATACAAATGCCATAATAGTATTTTAGCCATCTTGATGGACATTTCTTGCCCAGTCCTCAAGAAATAGTAAGATATATCTTAATAGAGAAGATGACAAAGTACACATTTAGATATTGCATATGTGTATACTAAAAGTATTATATCTCAACATATTTTTATCTGTTCTTTTGAAAAAGATTCAGAAATTGTTAAATGCATTTAAGTTTCATAGTATAATGATCAGATAATAACTATCATGTTTAGAATGTGAAACTATAATACTGTTATGACAATTAGCTTCTCTGGAGGAACTAGAAAAAACTGCAGTTGTATTAAGTAGTGTCTAAAACAAGAAAGAACTAAAAGATGGAACAGACCCCTGCAATTGTTGATTCTTCTGTAAATATAATTCTAAAATATGTATGACAAGCATTGTATCTGCTTTAGACAAGTGGAATTATCGTCCAATGTAGTAAAGCCAATAAAAGTCCTAAGCTGTGTTCTGCAAATCCCCTACAGCACTTATGATGAGCTTCTTGTGAATCTCATAGCTACTTAAGGAAGTTATTTCAATGTACTGTAGGCAGATACATAAACCCAGGAAATTATTTTAGAATGTCCTTAAAGTGTAACTATGCATAAATTATATTATATCTATCCTAAAATACCTCACTGAATTGGAAAGATCAGAAAAATATATTTGACACATATAATCTGTCTTTCAGAGTGTTTTGCATTGTATAATTGCATAATGTAAAAAGATATGGGAATATTGATTTATTCAACTTTTATCCCACTTGTTTTATTTTTTTTAATAAACAACTTAAGGCAGTGAGCATATATAATACTCCTTGTTCCTCCTATTTTCCTCATAACAACAATCCTGTGAGGTGAATCGGGTTGAGAGATGACTGGCCAAAGGTTACCCAGTTAACTTTCATGCCTAAGGCAGGACTAGAACTCACAGTCTCTGGGTTTCTAGGTCAGAATATCAACCACAATACCAAAATGGCTCTAAAAAGCTCAACTTGAATACTATAAATTTGTTTTTGCCAAATGTGCTTCAAAGTCACATTGTGACTATCTGCTTTCATTGGATTTTTACAACACTATCCTGGGACATGTATGTTTGCCTTCATTCATAGAAAAACCCTCTAATGGTGACAGCAGCACTGCTACATTCAATATTTCTCTACAATGCTGTTGGAGAATTTCTGGACACAACAGGAAATCAAACAAAACTATTACGGATAATTTCCCTATCCAGAACTATAAGTTATTGCTATAGTTAGGTTTAATGTTATTCTTTGTCTTAACATGTATTGTTATTATTTCATTCCTTTTATTCTATTTTTGTGTATTTTATCTTAACAATGGAATTCAATTACTCTCTATTCAACAGCAGTCCTGTAATCAATACGATTTATTCTCATTGTGTTCTTTGAAGGATTACAGATTCAGTGGCCAAGTATAGAACAATGAAACTTCGATTTTTGCAAAAAAAAGGAACAAGTTATTGAACAGAGTTTAATAATAGAAAAGTTTACCTCTAAGTCAGAAATACCAATTTGTAATGATAAAATGTAAGAATCTAGTTAGTAAATTCATTTAAGTGAAACCTGAAAAATAGTCCTTGAATTAGAGCAATTTAGTACTTTTTAGATAGAATATGATAACTTAATATGATCACAAAAATATTTTCAAAAAATCAGGTAGTTCTCCGTGGATTTGCAGGAGGAAAGAAAAGGGCCCATTAACAGCTGCAAGTCTGGAGAGAGTGCTATCTGATCTAGAAAAGTTATCTAGCAGTGGATATAACTTTTTAAAAAAAGAAAATTAAAGGCTTGCCTCTCTACAAATCAAAATTTATGATTGACTGTTTTTTACAAGCTATATTTCCAGGAATATATCAAGACTGTATTTCATTAGTCACTTCATTACATATTTCCCTGGTTTTCAGCTAGTGATTAGACTTCGTAATTCATGTGTGCAAAACAACAAAATGTACTCAAAGAAGTACATTTAATCTATTCCATAGTTAAATTGGTTCACTTTTTCCTAGCCTTGGTTTTTTACATGTAACTGTTGCATCTCTACAAAATTATTGTTTCACTCTCCTAAACCATTAATGATGAATTTTTATTAACAGAAAGCTTTTTGATAATTGAAGCATAGTCTATTATCATACTGAGATGGATGGTCCCTGAGATAGTCAATCCCAAGTTATTTAAAGTTTCATAGATTACATGCTATCTTAAATTGTATCTGCAAAACTTGTGGCAATAAATTTTCCACCAGTATAGGTTAATGTGCTCCTAATCTCTGAACCAGTTAACAGCCTATTGCCATATTTCATTTTTATTTTGAGAGAGGGGAGCAGAGACTTATAAAAGTTAAATATGAACATGAAAATACATTAAAAATTGTTAAAAAAAAGAACTAGCAAAAGGAAAAGGATATATAACAAAGTGACTTCTTTATATATAAAGACGTGACTTCTCATCTTTTTACAGCATTCAAACTTATTATCTCTTTTCCTCTTTAATATTACATTACATGATTCTCTTCTTTCCATATTCAATCCTTTTTAAACAGCAAATCCATGCATCATCAATACATCTTTTTCCATGTTTAGCAGAAAGTCCATAAGAAGCTTCTTGGCTGCTGCATCTGGCATTAAGTTTCTGCAAACTCAAAGGTAGTCCAGTGTTGACTACAATAATCAAAACAATATGTAACTATCACTTTTTGTAGTTAGAAGTTCCACATCATTTCATATTGAATTCAGTTAAGATTTAAAGTTGACATTCTGAAGAAAAACAAAGTAAGCCATGGAACTTGCCATAAAACAGTATCTCATATTTACTTATTTCATTATTTTTGTCAGGGAAAATATGCAGTAGATTTAGACTTTGCTTTATATCTGTGGCACAGTAGTGGCATCTGGTCTCTTTATTGCCCACATGCCTTCTGTCAATCTCTACAACTCTGTTAAGGGTTAAAACCATAAATATATACACCTGCTGCTAAGCATGAGGTGGCAGCATGTTAGAATAGCTTCAAGTACATCAGATTTAGTTGAAAAAAAATAATTGCCAAGAGAAATCCAGCACAGCAGAATAAGAATGGGAATATAATGTGCTTCTTTGAGTTGTCCTTTTTTCTTTTTGCATAAGAACAAGGCTGAAATGCTAGTGCCCATTCTACCAAGTACCAGTTCCTGAAGCGGGGCTTGGGGGATTAGTTGGCAGTGTTGCTGCTGTACCACTCTCCCTGCTGCATAAGCTGCTAGAGGCTATCTCAGGATTGGCAGTGGAGTCCCCCAGGCTTATGGTCTTGGGAGAGTTTAATCTGCCATCCCTGGGATCAGCCTTGGAAGCAGCTTTAGTTCATGGCCACTAGGGCAGCCATGGGCCTATCCAAATTATCTATGGCCCAATGCAAGACATCGGTCACACTCTGGTGTGATCTTATTTGAGCAGCAGCAATGTGACCTGTCAGGGATCTGTCATTATCAGCTCTGTCATGGTCAGACCCTGCCCTGGTGGCCTTGAGATTTGCTGCCCCCTTCTATGGGGAGGCAGGACCTATTCAAATAGTCCACCCTCAGCAACTAATGGATCCTCTTGGCTTCCAGGAGTTGGGGATATCTGGGAGACTCCTCTGCATGGACCTGTGGCAGCTTTAGCTGCAACCCGAAATCTGAAAGCAGCTGAGGCCTTTGGCAGATCACATCTATACACCATCTCCTGTAGGACATGATTAGGCTGAGGCCGAGGCGACAAGAGGGGCAAATGCCCCATGAGTCCCTGCACGCCCACAAGAGATTTAAGTCCAGCCCACTTTGAATGCCTTAATTCCCACTCATTTCCCTTGACTGTCAGTAACTCAGACTCTTGTAGAAGGCTTAAGCTTGAATCTCCTGATTTCCCTGGCACTTGATATCTCCTGGCCCATTGCTCCTGAAATCCCATAAATTAAGATGAGAGCAATGAAAAGGGCCAAAAGACAGCTAGAGCTGCTGGAGGAAAACCAAGAACAAATCCAACTGGACACAGGTTGGAGTTGCTATCGAGGCCTATCTAATGTCAGAAAGAGCGCCAAAACATCGCTATTTCTCTGGTCTTATTTCATCTGCAGTGTCAGCCAACAACCCTGTTCAAGGTCACCTGGTTCTTTCTCGAGAAGGGGGGCTCAGATGATCATAAGACCGTGCAGAAGAATTTGTCAAACATCTGCTGGATAAAATCACTCAGATCTGTTCTCAGTAGGAGATCAAGCATGAGGCAAGACCATTAGAGATGCCCACGGAATAAACTTACCCAATTATCTAGGAACAGTTTGAGCCTGTTGGACATGAGGAAGTCGACTTGCTTATTAGATTCTTGTCCCTTGTGGTTAGCAAAAACTCCAGGATGGTGACCTGCTGGTGGATCCAGGCAGTGATTAATGCATTGCTGTAGGAGGGGATGTTCCCAGCACCATTCAAGGATTGGTCTGCCCTCTCTTCAAGAAACTTTCATTGGATCCAACCTGTCTGGACAATTTTCATTCAACCTTCCACCTCCCCTTCTTAGGAAAGGTGGGAAAAATCCTATCAGTATCCATCAGGCCCAAGAACTAAGGGCTACATACATACACTAAATTTCACTTTTATTGTGAAATAAACATTTACAACTACCTCATTTTTAGGTACAGCTCTGATTCGAATTCAATTCAAGATCTGAAAAGATTCAAGATTATATCATCTGAACATATGATCTGAGAGATATCTATTTTGGTCTAATACATTATACTTATTTTTTAAAAATGAAAAAAAAAAGATTTGCAAACTGTAGGAGATGCTAATTCATTTTTTTGGTAAAGATAAAATAATAATAGGAATGGTAGAAGATATTAACCCATACAAATATCAGATACCTTCAAGGCTTTCATTATTGTAAGATTTTGAAATATGCCTCATTCCTCTTCTTAGAGCAAAAAAAATAAAAAAGCAAGAATTTTTTCCTAGCTACACAACTGTTAATATTAGGGTCCAAAAAGGGGTCATCCTGGCAACTAACATTAAACTTTGTCTGGGAGACAGATACAATGAAATCTGGACAAGTGTATAAAATGAATAGGAAAGGGGACAAAATGTGACTGATCTTTAATTATTATTGCTTAGCTTTCTTTTAATTAAAGACAAGGAAGTGGTTTTTATGTTGAATATGCAAATTTAGAACAGATCTTATCAAGAAAAAAGTTACCGGGTGCTTAAGAAATTAGGCAATAATACACAAAATATTTGCCAGGGAAGAAAACTAGCTAAACATGCATGTGGAAAGAGCCAGGAAGTGCCCCAAATAAGTGTTTTGTATAGGTTCCTTCTTGTTCCAAAACATCTCTACATGATTTTCATTCACTCACATAACATAATCCACCTTTCCACCAGCTGTAAATAGCTTTATTATGAGAACTGACCAGTTGGCAAAATATGGAGTGAAAAAGGGACCAAGAACAAATATGCAAGGTGTGACAGAGATGAGAAGTTGTTAATTTAGGGTTATACAGTTTAAGCCACATGATGTTGTCTCATATCAATGTATCGTGTAGCAGCTGAGTGGTGAACTCATTTTTAAGACTACAATTTAAAGCTACGTTTACAATAAAAATCTATGTATAAAGAATTTAGTGGGAAATTCTAGGCAAAAATCTTTTAATTTCAAAAAAATAAGTCTCATCTCTTCATATATAGTATATCCCTCACATATTGGAAAAGTATGCCACAAATCACACACTTTATTATCTGCAGTCATGTAGATAAGTGCAAAACCTATGATTCCATGAGCTTCACAAGATTCCAGTTCTCCAGACCATGCTTATCTAAGCCATTGTCCCAGTTTTCCAGAAGTTAAACTTTCAAATCAAAAACAGAATGTAGTGTTTTTCATGGTATAAAATTGGCCTGTTTCATCCAGAACACCATGGCCAGACAATCCACATTCCTGCAAGCACCTACCATCATTTAATGTGTACATTCACTATAGCGTCGACCCATACATTTCTCATTTAAAAGTGCATATCTAATTAAATCCAGCTCAGAAAAATCATGATTTGTAGGATAATTCTAGCTGGTAAACATAGTATTGGTAAAAAATTGTTCTGGCAATGACTTTTGCTACTTATGTATCACAAATTTTCAAAGAATATATATGAACAACCATATAGTTAGGAATTCTGACTATTCAGATATACTGTACATAAATGATAAGAGAAATATTTTTTTAATTTTCATTACCAGTTTGAAAAGAAATTACAGTCTAAGGAATACAAACAGCACAGTAGTATTTCTGCAAATATTACCCACCCTACATACCAATCACAATTAATTTAGCAGTGAAAATACTCCACTGTGAAATAGAAAATGCAATAATAATGAAGTTCTGGTATCCCAACACACATAGAACTCGTACACATGAACGAGCTGTTGAAGCATGTAAGCTCTTTACAAGGTTGTCTAAAGAAAATGCCCACTAGTACAGGTTTCAAAACAGGGTAACATTTTTACTGATTGCAGCGAATATGGATCCAGACTCACATTTCAGTGCTTACAAATTTACTAGCCTACAACTTTATACAACCCAACTGTTGAAGCAGAAGATCTCAAGTGATAATCACTTGGAAATTTATTTTGCAGCAAGTGTAACAGTAAGTAGAGTTGTATTCCTAGGCAATGTAACTTGTAGTCCTTGGCAATATAATTACCAAATCCTTTATTCCTTAAGTGTTTTAGTTGGCAGCAGTTACATTATCATATTACTACATTATGATCAGATCTTCATACAGTACTGTGACAACTGTCACGATACAGCTTCAAAGAGTCAATGTGGCAACTCTGTACCTGAAAACACCCTGAGTATTCCAGAAAACTCGTCTTTCGTTAAAAGTAGGAACCCAGCCATACCACACAAAAAGTAAAATGTATAACACATACACTGTATATACACCACATACAAACAACAACAAAAAAAATCCATCTGTCACAGACAGGCAGCCATGACTCAAACATAAGCATGCCCGATCTTCGTCGTTTCCTGCACACGCTTAAACATAAAAATATAAAATAGCTGTCAGTTTGAATGCTCGATCACATCATCTGTATTTCATTGTTTTCTTTTTCCTTTTAAAGTTTTTCAAATACAAAAATCAAGTACAGACCTGAAAGGGAAAAAGGGAAAATATTAATAGCCTGATCTCAATTCAAAAATTTTCTTACAATTAAGATTTTCCTAATACTCATTTCTTTTTGTACATATACAAATCTGAAATTATGCAAGCCCTATTCATATTTACTAAATTATTATTATTATTATTATTATTATTATTATTATTATTATTATTATTATTATTATTATTATTATTATCATTCATAATATACCCAGGCAGAATTACTTACAGTAATGTGTGTATACGGGAAGCATGTGTACTTGGTGGTATATTTTAAGAAAAGTTCATTATTTTTTGAAATGCAGGTAGTCCTCGGCTTACGGCCACAAACGAGCCCAAAATTTACATTATTTATACATTTGTTAAGTGAGTTTTGCCCCATTTTATATCCTTTCTAGCCACAGATATTTAAGGGAATCATTGCAGTTGTTAATAACAGCTGTTAAGTGAAGCTGGCTTACCCCTTCTCGCATGACCCCAAGACACTGCAACCATCCTAAATATGAACCAGTTTCCAAGCACCCAAATTTTGATCACCTGACCATGGGGATGCTGCAATGGTCGTAAGTGTGAAAAATTATCATGTCACTTTTTTGAGTGCCACTGTAACTTTGAACGGTCACTAAACAAACTGTTGTCAGTCAAGGGCTACCTGTACCGCATATTAGTATTTGAAAGATAATTAGCTTATATATATGACCACAGAAGAGACTGGACAGCCATTTGTCCGAAATGGTATAGGGTTTGCTGCCTGAGCAGGGGGTTGGATTAGATGACCTCCAAGGTCCCTTCCAACATTATTATTATTATTATTATTACTATTATTATTACTATTATTATTATTACTATTGTTATACTATTCTAAATCCATGTACTCACTTAATACAGAAGCACAGCACCTGCAGCACCCTTCACCCAAGTCTTGGTTACATCCCTAGGATTTCTCTAAGAATTGCTAATGAATTTTAATGTATAATGATACAGATTACAAAAAGATATTGCATACCTAGAAAGTGAGTAATTGCATTGATTTTTTTTAATTAAATAAAATCAAAATCAGTTTGTCTCAACTCTACATTTTTTTTCTTTTGCTATAACTACAATATCTACACTGATGGTGATCTTTTCTATAAATCTATTAATGGTACAAACAATAATGTATATGGTTGCACTTAAAATACATGGTTCATGTCATGAAGGCTAAGATAATATATAACAAAATGTACAGATGCTAAGCTGATCACCCTTAACAACTATATTGGCTATTTTACTGGCTCATACTTCCTGTATTACTTTAAGAGGAAAGCATAATCAAGCATGTCTCATAATTTTCAAACATTTTAAAACTAATAATTGCATAATAATTAAGTTTTAGTCATTTCACTTTTTTAGAAAACATAAGAATATTTCTTTATTGACATTTATTCCTTACGTCATTTCCACTGATGTTTGACAGTGGAATTGGCGTTAAAGAATACATTTCAATAAACATCATCCAAAACATTAGGGAAATTAATTTGTGTTATTTCTAAAATATCATAAAGGCAGAATATAAGTGAGTAAGTAAATAACCTGAACTGAAATTTTTATGCCTACTTATATAAATTACTGATTATAAATTTGAAAGGTAAAGACTTCTTCAAAAACATTCAATACTGACTGACTGCATGGATGCACTCACAATGTTTTCTTGACAATGCGAAGGGGCGTTGTCTTACCTAAACGCCTTTTCTCAGCACGGAGATGGAGAATCCACCAATGGGTTTAGACTGTATTCCTGCCCAATCAGATCAAGTCAGCCAAAGTTGCCACACCCGTCCTGGACCATAGAGATCCCAGTCTTGACGCGAGCGTAGCCATTGACTGACAGCAAGATGTTGTGGCTCACTAAACTAAAACTAACCCTAGGCCTAGATGACCTACCAGGGTGGGAGTGGATTCTCTATCTCCGTGCTGAGAAAAGGCGTTCAGGTAAGACAACACCCCTTCTCCAGCACTGGAGATGGAGAATCCACCAATGGGACATATCAAAGCCTACTGTCCCTGAGGGTGGGAAGTAGACTGGTCCGGAGTGGCACTTTGATGTACAACCTGTTGGAGAACTCTCCTACCAAAGGAGGCCTCTGCCGAGGCAAACCTATCGATCTTGTATGAAAGGAGATGGTGAAGACCATGTGGCCGCTCTGCAGACATCGTCAATGGACGCCTGAGTGGCCCAGGCCGCAGAAGTAGCTGCACTCCATGTAGAGTGGACTGTAACCCGTCGAGGAACCGGCAATGACTCAGCATGGTACGCCCCCACAATGCATGCCCTAATCCACCTGCCAATTGTGGAAGAAGAAATCTTCCGACCCCTGGAGGAAGGATGGAAGGAGACAAAGATTTGCGGAACGCCACTGTCTGTGAAATATAATACCGGAGTGCCCTGCGGACATCCAGTCGATGCCATTGCCGTTCCAGATCATGTGATGGGTTAGGGCAAATATCCGGGAGCACTATTTCCTGGGCTCTATGGAAAAGGGAATTGACCTTTGGAAGGAAAGTAGGGTCGAGGCGAAGGACTACTCGATCCTGGTGGAAAATGCACAGCTCATCCCGGGTTGAGAGCGCTGTCAATTTGGAAATACGCCACACTGACGTGATTGCCACCAAGAATGCCACCTTGTGGGACAGGTAGCGAATGTCGCACATTTTTAGGGGCTTAAAGGGCGACTTGGTCAGAGCCCGAAGGACCCGTGGTAGTTCCCAAGAAGGATACCTGTGTACCGTAGGGGGTCTAGTGTTAGCGGCACCCTTAAGGAATGAGTGGAGTAAGGGGTGATGTCCCAAGGACCCCACGGAGTCACAGGTGAGGACTGTGGAAAGAGCAGCTATCTGTCTGCGCAATGTATTTGGGGCCAAGCCCCTCTCCAGACCTTCTAACAGGTAGTCCAGAATATGGGGAATCGTGAGTTCCGAGAGTGACAAGTGTCGACCAGAGCACCAGGTTCGAAAGTTCTTCCATGTGGCTTCGTAAATACGGAAGGGCGACGGGAAGCCTGGATTACTGTAATGACCCCTGGTGAGCATAGCTCCCGTGACAAGATTGAGCGCTCAAGTGCCAGACGGCTAACTGGAGCCATTGGGGGTCCGGATGGAGAATGGTCCCCTGGCTGAGCGAGACCCAGTCGGGAGGAATCCGCCAAGGATCTGCAAGGGAGAGGCTCATCAGATCGGTGAACCAATGCCTCCTTGGCCAGTAAGGGGCCACTAGGAGTATCTCCGCTTGCTCCCAAAGAAGCTTGCGGATTACCGCCAGGAGAAGAGGGAGAGGGGGGAAGATATAAAGCAGACCCTCCAGCCATGGGCTCCGAAGAGCATCTGTCTGTTCCTCCCCTGGAGATGGGAACTGGGAGAAGAATTGAGGTAGCTGGGCGTTGATCTGGGACGCAAAGACGTCCAGAAGCAGCAGGCCAAAACGGTGACAGATTTCTCTGAAGATCCTCAGATGGAGGTGCCATTCCGAGTGATCTACCGTTGCCCTGCTCAGAAGGTCGGCCTGAGTATTCGCCTCCCCTGAAATATGATCGGCCTTGATGGAGGCCAGATTGTATTCTGCCCAGGAGCCTAGTAAGAGAGCATCGGTCAATAGAGTCCGAGATCGGGTACACCCTTGTCGATTTACATGAGCCTTGGCAGCCACGTTGTTCGTGAGGACCAATACGTGATGCCTTGTCACCAGGCTGTGAAAGTGATGGAGGGCTAGACGTATGGCCCGTAGCTCCAGCCAATTTATGTTCTACCGAAGGTCTGAGCGGGACCAATGGCCCTGTGCCCACTGCGAGCGAAGGTGTGCTCCCCAGCCGAACAGGCTGGCATCGGTCGTTAGCACTATCCGATCTGCTCCTTGAAGCATGACCCTCTGAGCATGGCGGGCAATAACCACGTGAGGGAGCGCGATACTTGAGGTGGGAGTCTCACCCTTCGTTGGGAGGCACTGAGGTTCTGCCTCTGGAAGGGGAGCAGAAACCACAGCAGTTCACGATGGCCGAGATCATCTTCCCTAACAATTGGGAGAGACTGACCAGCGTTACCATCCGACCCCTGCGCAATTGGAGGACTGACTCCCTTATGCTGTCCTGGCGTTCTTGAGATAAATACACCCAGCACTCCACCGTGTCTATGATGGCCCCGAGGTGTAACAGCCTTGTTATGGGAACCATATGTCTCTTGGGGAAGTTTACCAAGAACTCGTGATCCTGGAGCAGCTTTACCACCAGTTCGAGGTCCGCCATGGCGGACTGGGTGGACGACTGGATTAATATGTCGTCCAGGTAACATTGGACTCTGACTGATACCATCCTTAAGTGAGCTGCTAGAACCGCCAGGATCTTGGTAAATACCCTGGGAGCCGATGATAGGCCAAACGGTAGTGCTCTGTACTGAAAATGACGTCCCTTGTGAGCGAATCTTAGAAACCGGCGGTTGCCGAGAGAGATGGGGATATTAAGGTAGGCTTCCGTGAGATCGATAGACGTCAGGAAGTCCCCTTTTCTTACGCTTCCCAAGATGGAACGGAGCGTTTGCATCTTGAATTTGCAGTATGCAAGATGATAATTCAAGCCCTTGAGATCTAAAATGGCTCTCCATCCCTCTGACACCTTGGGGACGACAAAGAGGATGGAATAAAATCCCCGACCTCTCTGATCCGCCGGCACCGGTTTTATGGCCTGTATGTTTAGTAGATGTTGGACGGCTTCGTTCATTAGTCTTCTCTTTGTTCGACTCCAGGGGTATGGGCAAGAGAGAAATCGATTTGGGGGGTTGGAGATGAACTCCAAGGAAAGGCCGTGACATACAGTGTTGAGTACCCATGCGTCCGTGGTGGTGGCCTCCCACTGGTGGGCAAAGAGAGTCATCCCCCTATGAGAGGGACCGCTGTTGAGTCACCTGGAGCGGCGGAACGGTCGGCTGTTCCCCCGAAAGGGCCGCTTGCCCTGAGATTGCTGTCTGGGTCTGACCGTCTGTCTGTCAGACTGTATATCCTGTCTGTCCTGCCTGGCCGGGAAGGGACGGAAGGGCTGGGTATAGTTGTACTTAACCCCTGCACGAAAGGACTGTCTCCGTGGGTAATAATTGGACCGTTTGTCCGATTTCTTAAGGAGGTGATTGCGCTTATCCTTATTTTCGGTGAGATAAGGATTCAAAGCGTCTCCAAACAGTTTACCTCCCTGATATGGAGCTGCCGACAGACGCCACTTAGACTTGGCATCAGCGTGCCAGTGCTTTAACCAAAGCATACGGCAACCAGTGACGCTGGACGTCATAGCCCTGGAGGAAAATCTGGCGGCCTAGAGAGTGGCATCTGATGCATACTCGGTGGCTGCCACCATCTTGCTAAGATCCTGGTGGGTGCGGATATCCTCCACTGGAATACGGGCCTGGAGCTGTCTGAGCCAACGAAGGGCGGATCTGTTAAAGAAGGATGCGGAGGTGGCCGCCCTAATAGCCCATGCAGCCGCCTGGTGCGTCCTGCGATAGGCGAGTTCGCACTTACAGTCCTCAGCTTTGAGAGCCTCAGATACATCTCCGGGAATGGCGGTGGGAGATACTAGGGGGCCTAATGGCTCATCCACCGCAGGCACTTCCAGGGCCTCCTCCAGATCCTTGGCCACGTTGTATAGTTTTTTATCGGTATTACCTGGGAGGGGAAGGGAGGCCGGAGATGTCCACTGTTTTCAGACCACATTCAGGAACATGGGGGGACAAGGAATGTGGTGTTGAGCTGCCAACGGTTCGGTGAAGTTTGGTTCCACCTCCGAGTCCGGGGGAACAGTGGTTGTTGCTGAGGAAGGATCAGGCCCTTGATGGGCTATGGATGTGGCCTTGCGGAGCAAGGGGACAAAGAAGGAAGGATTGAAGAGGCCGCTAAATGAAGGAGCTTCGGGAGGAGGCTCCTCCTCCTCAGACATTGGAATCCCCTGTTCAATGTCATGTTCGCAAAGGGATGAGCCCTCAGAACAGGTGGACCCAGATGAGGAAGAAGGAGCGTAATAGGTTTCAGGAACCGGTTGATGAATAGGAAGGTGAGCGACAGCCACTGGTCTAGGAACTTGCACTCTGGCCTCAAGAGCGCGGTCTACCACTTGCGTAATCAGCAAGACTAGACGGTCCTCCATAGGGAGGGGAACAGGCTCACTTGGCCGAAGCCTGGCCACAGTGGGGGTGAAAGTAGCCTTGAGGGTCCTGTGATGAGCCGTGTAGTAGTGGGTTGGGAAATGGGGAGAATTCCGCTCGTCCAACACTGTGCAGGGGAATGTGAAGGTTCCCCCATTGGGGCCCCAGGGGTGGGTCAAAAGTCAACCCCTCGGCTTGAGAGGTCTCTAACCTGGCTATTTTCTGTGCCTTTGAAAATTCCTTTTCTAGAGCTTGGTATCTCCGGCTGGCCTGCTTTTCGGCTCTCTTGGAGGTCTTGACGGTAGATCTGACCTTGGTTTTGGACACAGTCTTGTCAGCGCCCTCCAGACTAGATGAAGTAGGATTCATTGGAGCTGATGAAGACGGCAAAACGCCCTTTGAGGAAGGCATAGAATCCTCCATTCTCTGATAACACAAGGGCACGAAAGGGGACCCCTGGTATCTAGAGAGAGTATTATACACTGGATAAGGACAGGCGCACTATAGGGGACGCCTGGAACCCAGGTAGAGCTGCTGAGTGGATAAGGACATGTGCACGACAGGGGACACCTGGAATGCAACTATAGCTGTTGTGCGGATAAGGACAGACACACTACAAGGGAGGTCTGGAATCCGGATAGAACTGTTGTGGATAAGGACAGGCGCACTACAGGGGGCGCCTAGAATCCAGATGAAAACTAATTGTACGGATAAAAACAGACGCATGGCAAGGTACGCCTGGAATCCAGTTGGTAATTTAACACTCCCAGTCATGCTGGGTTAAGTTTGTTATGAGCAAGGTGAGGCCGGGAGACACCAAACCTGAAAAAGGGACCAAGAGGACCTGGCTAATTGATAAGGCCTGTCAGAGCTTAGATGGGGCTAGAGGCCCGGGGAACTCGAGACAGGACCAGAAATTGTGCTCTAAGGGAGCTTAGAGGCTCTGTTGTATCTCTAGATAGTAGGCCTCAAGTTAAAAATGGGCCTATCTGGCTCCCAAAATGGCAGCCATTTTCCAAAATGGCGGCCTGCCTGATGACAGTGGAGTCGTTTGTTCCACCTGGGCTGTCTGCTCAGTTCACCCCACAAATGAGCGCTCATTCTCCGAGGACAATGTCAGTCAAGGAGGAGGAAGGAGCCCCTTCCTCCTGAATACCCCTTGAAATAGAATGGATCCGTTTAAGACCACATGGACCAAAATGGCAGCCGCGCGTGGCGTAGGCAACTAAGCCTGCCGAGATCCGAGGAGTTTGAAAAGTAAGGCCAATGCAGAGGAAACGCTCCCTTAGGTAAGGGGAAAGATCCATCTGAAGGATAGTGAGTATGCCAAAAAAACGGTGTTTTCCATCCCTCCAATCAGCTGCCTAACAGCTGATCGGCGCTGGCCTCTTGCCGCGCGCGTGCCTCCGGCCGAGAAAGGGGCGATCATAGGACCACGGGGTGAAGGAAACAAACGGAGCCGAAGGACTGAAGCCGGGGGCGAAATTGCAGCCGTAATTCCAAAAGGCCCCAGAAACGTGGGTTTCCCCAAGGGAAGACCTGAGCTCGTCGCGAAAGGAAGCCTCCTCCACCGATGCTCGTAATCAGCCACCAGAGCCGCAGCCGCAAGCTCCGATAGAAATGGGGTTGATTTAATGTCGGCTGGGAACTAACAGCCGTTAGTTCTCAGTTGAATCCAACGAGCTAGGGGCTTTGAGAGAGGTTATTGTTGGGTTGGATGGGGGGGGGGGGGAAGGAAGGAGCCCCTTCCTTAGAGCAACCCAGTTTGTATTTCCTCCCAAGTCAGAAATTGAGAAGAAATTCTGAAGTTCCTGAATGGGAAAGAAAGGGAAAATTCAATAATGGGAAGCTAAATTCTGTGCTGAATACAGCACTATGCTGTATTGGTGGAAATGGAAAATCCACCAATGGAGACTGTACCTGCCTAAGAGCCAAACTTGCACGTCTGTCCTGAGCGAGATCAAGTCAAGACTAGGATCTCTATGGTCCAGGACAGGCGTGGCAACTTTGGCTGACTTGATCTGATTGGGCAGGAATACAGTCTAAACCCATTGGTGGGTTCTCCAAGTGATTTTCGTTTCCATGCTCTTGGGTAGTTTTACTTCCAAGTCAGTATAACTATGCTTAGTTAAATGACTGAATTTAATCTCAGTACCTACACTGAAAAAGGCTTTGATGAATTTGCACATACTATGATGAATAGCCAGTCCTTTTGTGTAAAAATTCACTTTGTAATTTATTTATGAAATATTTCCACTCAAGAAGTTCATTGTAATGGCACAATAGCAAGACAAATGCAGAAATGCTGCTAAGCAAACACATGTATATTTGATAGATATTTGATTTTGATAACTATTCCAGGAATTTTCAAACACTTGTTTGCAATACATACTTGTTGCTTCCCATTCAGATTTACTCATTGTTCCCTAAAAGAAAAGAGAAAGAAATTTACAAGATTGTTTTTTTCTGAAGTTCTATGTACTTCAGAAAGCTAAACCGAGTTCTATCATATTATAAGACTATAATACTTAAGCATTTTCTTTGAACTTAAGCATATTTATAAGCTGAACATTGGATTAATACAAAGATCTTGTACTTTTAAAATATCTAAAAACTTCCTGCCAGTTTTCAATTTCAACTCATCTGAAGATAAGCTCCCAGGAGAGTCTATGGCAGCCTCCCATTTCTGTGAAATTAGAGGGATGGAAGGATGCAAATATTGCTTTCTGTGGTGGGGGCAAAATTATTCTTTGCCCTTTTAAATTTGATCTTACTTTCCTAAGCTTCAAGAAATTAATAAAAACAGCTATTATTATGATTAGTTACACAGTCAGCAAGATGTTTGGACAGGGTTTGCCAATTATGTCCATCTATCAAGTCCTTTCAAAGGGCCCGGAATAAACAGATATTGTTGATTAATAATATTAAAAGTATCGACACAAATATAAGCTGTTCTAAATAAAACTGCCTTTGGCAGTGGACTAGTGATTTTGTTAATAGCATCGGTCACTCAGTTAGCTAGATGTTTAGACTGGATTTTACATTTTTGTCCACTTATCAAGTTCTTCCTCTGAATCTGGGATAGCCAAATGTTGTTTTATGGTGTTACAGGTATCGTCACAGGATGTAAATTGTTCCAAGTAAAGCTGCCTTCTACAACTGATTGATGGTGATTTTGTCAATGCCAGTGGTGTTTAAGTGGTGCTCCAGATGCTTTGGAATTCCAAAATGGTTATTACTTTGGTGCAATTGTTGTTTTCTTTTGCTATAGTTGTTCTATTTCTAGTCAGAGGTCTTTTATGATTTTCTCAAGTTCTTTATTTTCTATTCTATCTCTATTCTATCTCCAGATACTACTGCAATGTCAACTTTCCAGACTTTGCCTTTATTATTGACAATCATGAAGTCTGAACTGTTATGTAGCAGGTGCTTGTCTATCTGAAATCTAAAGTCCCAGAGCATTTTAGCTTCTTCATTTTTTATTACTTAATAACATTATCATGGCTTAACACACAATCAGCCAGATGTTTAGATTGGCATTTTTACTCATCTATCAATTCCTTCTTAATGACTCTGGAAATAGAATTTGCAATTTACATGTATTATTAATTGCCTTGTTTAATTATCCTTTATTATTTTGTAAAATGATTTGATCTACAGATCTTTTGTTATTACAGATACACCCTGGCAAGAGCCTCACAAAGAAGATGCGAGGAAAATAAATAACAACATCCAATTATAGATATCCAAGAAATTCCATCTCTCTGAAATTAAAAAAAAAAATTTACATGACCCCCAAAACAGGAAAATAATCTTAAAAGCTAAAAAAAGTTCTGTAAGACACCCATGGTAAACCACTTTCATACATTCCATATTCTACCCCCCAAAAAACCCTATATGAAAGATTTAATGTAATTACCAGAACTTAAGGACTTAAGGATATTTTTAGGTTTACCCTAATCTTATGCTATGTTACTCTCCGGTTTTCAAACACCAATAAACCAGTTAACAAATAAATGATATATAAACCTGTGTGTTTATGTGTGTGTGTCTGTGTGTCTGTGTGTCTGTGTGTATATATGTGTATATGTATGTATACACACACACACACATATATATATACATACACATACATACATATACATACACACACACACACACACACACACACACACAAACTGCTCGAGCTACTGTGTTGGTTATTTCCTTAATATTAATATTCAGAAGTTTCTCTGCAACTCTCCACATATATTAAAGGATACTGTAGCAAACAAAGATAACAACTAACTTGGATCTAACTATTTATCTACCTGGAACAATTGCTTAATATTAGAACTCCCGAGTTATCTTTTTTTAACATAGGAAATAACAATATTTCCTAATTTCTTAATATTACTACACGTAGTCATTATTGCAACTACAATTGGGAACAGTAATTCAGTTGTTTAGTAAAGCAGTCACTAAGTGAAGCTCCACCTGTATTTATTGTCTTACTTCAGCTTTCCTTTGCTTTATTCTTGTGAAGGTCATAAATGTAATAATTGGATATAAAGTTACTTCTTCATCTTCACTATAATTTTGAACAATCACTAAATAATGACTACCTGTATTCCCTTAGAAAAATACTGTCTGTAATTTTCCATACATAATAAAGCATACTCAGGCAAACAAGGATAGCAATTTACTTGAATATAACTATTGGTTACTTGGAGCAAAAAACATTTTCAAGAATAAAGATACAAAGGATTTTGTCAATTCATTTCTACATTTGTCTTGAAACAGTAGCTGAACTCTCTTAAATTACTATGTTCTGAGCAGGTAGACAAGTAATGTTAATTAAACTAACAATTTTCATAAATGTATCGACAAGACTGATGTTTTATTTTGAACAACCCTGCTTATACATAAAGACACCTTTGTAAGTTATTATATGCCAGATCTTAAAACAACACTGTACCTACACTGTATCTCCTTCTAAGGCTCAGAAGTTTCAAATAATAATTGTTTAAAAAAGCTATTTGCTACACAAGCAAACCTAACATTAACACTGTGTACCTAACAAGACACAAAAAAAAGCTTCAGTACTTTCTTACCCTTTCTGCAAACAGAAACCAATAATAAAACATAAATATGTACATCATTTTACAGAAATTAAGGGGGGGGAATCTATCCTGACATTTGGGAAAAGAGACAGACTGGCTTCACAATCTACATCAAGTGAGCAACCTGAGAAAATGTTCTTCCTTCACAGTGGCATCAGGAGAGAAGAGAATATGTGTTATAGGGGATCTAATATAGAAACCTGAGCCTATCCAACAGAGGGAAGAAAGAAAGATATCTTAAATTGCAAGACTTCAACCAAACTGATCTAGTTGAGAAACAAGATATTGCAGTGTTCACACTGACTTAGATGGCTATGGTGCCTTTGGGCTTAATGCTTCAGGCAGCAAAATAAAATTCCATAAATACTTACAAAAGGTAGTTTTGCTTTTCCATCCTTCTTAGACATTTCTGCATGTTCATAATCCTCTTTTAGATGTGAGATCAATCTGGAACCTTCATCAGCAGGGTATTTCTGAAAAATAGCGTAGGTAGAATTAATGTGAATGTAACCCTTGGACAGCAAACTAAAAATTATATGAACAGGTAATAACCTCCACAACAAAATGTACTTGCTGTACCCAACTCCTGTCTCTTCCACCCTATAATTATATACCTCCTTTCCACCCATTACAGAAATAAAGGAGGTAGAAGTGGTTTGTATTCAAGCTCTTTACAGAGTAAGGCCTATTTAGCTTTGGAACGATACTATACTTTGGGTCCACAGCCCATATCTCGGAATAACCTTCTGCAATTAAATGCTGTCCAAATGTATTGGAACTGCATTTCTTGTAATTTCCAGTGAGCATGGTTGATGGGGAAAGTCAATAGTTATTAATAACAAACTTAAAACAACTTACTGTAGATTAGTCCTATTGTTTATCCATATACCATCAATTAGATTTTAAATAACCCATTTTAATGTTTATTGCAGAAGTGGGTAGCCAATAGCACAAGTCAAAACCTTCCATACACCTGATTCAAATGCAAATAAACATGGAAACTATTACAAAATTCCCTTTTAATCTAATGACAGTATATCATTTGAAAATTACCTAACACTCGACCTGTCCAACAATTTAAGATCATACATACTTATATCTGTATCAAGCAGTTACCTCCAATGCCATCATTTGTTGCAGAAGTATTTTATGTTCCACATTCCTCACTTTTTCTTCATAAAATTCCCAAAATGTTTTTTTGTAGACTAGTTTCATTCTATACTTCTTTGCCATGCTGCAAAGTAAATTGAGTAGCGTTATCATGAAATTATTCTCAAAATATTAAGTTTTCAAATAGTACTTCTGTATCCAGAGCTACCATGTGATCTGCTTCAAAATTGCAGCAACATGCATTACAGGACCAGAAAGAAGTATTTAAATCACCAAGCCCAATGCTGTACTCAATGTGGAAATCAAAGTTAAAGTATCTGTTAAAAAGGTCTGTCTAAATTTTGTTTGAAGGCATCCAGCCCACTATCTCCTTGAGTAATAAGTTTCATAAATAAACTGATTTAACTGTAAAAAAAACCTATCCAGCATTTAATTAGAATCTACTTTCATATAATACCTTTTTTCTATTTTCTGAGTCTGAGACAACAGATAACATGTTGTGGCATTGTCTATGACAGTGGTTCTCAACCTTTTTCAGGTTGAGACCCCACTTGCGCCACCCATGCGCGGCGCGACCCCGACCCACGCGCGATGGGCCGATCCGCGCATGCGTGGCGCGCCCAACGAAAAAACAAAAACAAAATGGTGGACCGCGACGGCCCGATCTGCGTATGCGCGGCACGCGCGCGACGGCCCGAACTGCGCATGCGCGGCGTGTGTGTGACAAAAAAATGGCGGACTGCGGTGTCCGGCGACCCCCGCGAAACGGTCGTTCGTCCCCAAATGGGGTCGCGACCCATAGGTTGAGAACTGCTGGTCTATGAAGATTCTCAGTCATCCAAGTCACAGCTGTCCCAAAGATGTTTTTTCAAAAGGCAACTGAACTTTTCTTGGTTTTTTCCTTGAAAATGTTTCATTTCTCATCTAAGAAGCTTCCTCAATTCTGAATGGTGGGGGGAAGGAATTGAAAGATTTATATTCCTTGCAGTCAACTGGTCATTTGCACTCTAAGAGTGGCTGAGGTCATTTGGGGTTTAATTGTCTCTTCAGGGTCACATGAATCAGGATGTGGAAGTAAAACTTCTTCAAGAAAAAAACAAAGAAAAGTCCAGTTGCCTTTTGAAAAATCACCTTTGGGACAATGTGGTGACATTCTTTTGTGTGTCACTTATTCTGGTACTTGAAAAGGCCTATTTTCTCAAGATTAAAATTTCCACTTGTCCTGTTTCTAGAAAGACTTAATTGCTAGTCCCCTACTCATCCTCTTTGCCATTTTACACCTGTTTTAAATTATCTCCATCTTTTTAAAATACTGCATCCAGTTCTGGAGGCAATACTTGATATGAAGTACAACTAATGCAGAGGAACAATTACTTTCCATGATTTTGGAAACTGCACTTTTATTCAAACAGCCTTAAATTACATTTGCCTTTTTTCCAGACACATCATCCTGCTGATTCTACTGGAAAAGTAAGTTGGAATGCAATATTAAGACTATAGGACCAAGTACACTCATTTTAATCAATATTACTTCTGCCCGTATGAGAGAAGATGTAAAGAAGAGGAAGGAATGAAGAAGTAAGCTACAAATAGCCCTCTGGTATCTGGAATTGTCATCATTAAACAATGTAGTTATAAAGTGCCACACCATATGACTGCATCACTTAACAATAGCAATCACAGTTGCCATCATAACTCCAGAAGGATGTGGATTAAGTGAAGACCTCATATGACCATGGCATGACAAGAGTCAGAAATTCCTGGCAACAACTGCAGATGAAAACTACAGGTGGGGGATGGGTACTGTGGCAGGGAGGTGAATGCCACAGACGGGCACTATGAAGTATGGGCAGAAGAATGTTCGGCCTAATCTTGCCCATTTTTCAGCACCATCATATCTTTCTACAGTCATTGAACATACAGGCGTAACCTGAGGACTACCTATATAATTCCAAACAGTGAACAAAAAGTCTGTTTATTCAAATTCATAAGCTATCACTGGCTATGTTACTCCTAACAGAAACTTAAACTTAAATTACTCCAGAGAAACTTAAAATAGCCAAAGCCAACTTATGGACAACTCTGACAAAAATTTTTAAATAAAATGCAGTATTTTTATTATTGTTTTATAACCTATCTTTCTATGTCAATTACTCAAAGTAGCTGACAATATTTAAAATATAAAGCAA
Organism: Bothrops alternatus; assembly: GCA_034064705.1. Lineage (NCBI taxonomy): Eukaryota > Metazoa > Chordata > Lepidosauria > Squamata > Viperidae > Bothrops > Bothrops alternatus. Next base: position 8,480,255 of record JARGCV010000079.1, on the reverse strand, counting down.
AGGTGCTGAAGAGAAATAAAACTAAACTAACATGCAAAAAATAAGAGTAGGTAAGAACTTACTCTACTAGCAATGGAAAATAAACCAGGAACTCTGGAACATCAACCACTTCTTCCAAGTGAAAGTCATATTTGCAACCAAACAGAGGATAATCTCCCTTTGTCTGAAACATTACATTATATATTTCGTTCCCAAATGAATTTGTTTCTGAAGATTCAAGGCGTTTTCTATTGCAGAACATTAAAAAAAGATAATTACATTTGGTTAAACTTAAGAGAAGTTATAGCCAATTCAAAGAGCGCTAAGAAGCCAAATAAAACAATGACAAAAAATCCTATTGGACAGAACAAACTATTTTAAAGCAGTGAGGCACCCACACCTTACAAAAAACTTAGTGAAGCTGTTCAGAGGACTTTTTGAAGATTGTCTGCATATTTGTACATGTGAAAATCACTCCTGCCTGATGGCACAGTGAAGCAGCTGTGGAAAATGCAACACTTGACGCTACAGTAAGGAGCATCTGATTTTTTCCAATATGCTGAGAGAAATGATTTTTCAACAGGCACACTCAGAAATGTGGTAGCTGCATGTCTTTGGATACCCTGAGTAAGTCTAATGATTGTGGGGGGCTTCAAATTAGAAGCAAATGGTGCTTCAGAACATGGGGACATGCAAAAATAGCGTTTTCTTAAACCAAAGAACTTGTGTCTTTCTAGGATCAGCTGCCATATTCTTGCTTTCAAATCTGAAGTTCCACACAGTCCTACTTATTAATTGTATTTTCTATCTATGGCTACAACTGTCCATTATCTCATGTTCATATTCAGTGTTTGGAACAGTGAAAATTGGGTGTTTTAATGAGGAGAAAATGCTTTTCTATATCATAAGAGGGTAAGCTGTTTCTTTAAGAGGAAGTCTAAAAATTTCAAAGTGTTAGGACTCCTGTGGGCTAATAAAATACAGAATCAAACCAGACATACAGTATTTCTCATTTACATGATATTTATATTTCACATTAAATCATTTACTTTAGATCAGGGGTGTCATACTGGCTGCCTCAGTCCTCCCATAGAAAAGTATCTATCAAGCTTCTTTTATTCAAGCTTTATAATGTGGCATGGTTGAAGAAGAGATATGTTGTTGTACTTGTTTAATAATTGACAGAAATCATGTGTTCTTTTTTGTTATGGAGAAAATTTGCTGCTCCAATTTTATGTAATACATAGTCATCGTAAAAAAATATAACAGAAAAGCTGCAGGCAGGCAAACAAATTAAACAGTCAAGGCAAATAATATGAGCATCTGCGCATTTTCATCATTGTTATGGCAGTAATACTTTGTCCAATCAATTCCAAAAAACTGACATTTGAAAATATCTGACTTAAAAAGTATTTCCTTTGTTTGCTCTCACATAATTCATTCTCACCAACTTACACAAGTTCATAACTATCTGGAGTTGTACCAATGAAGTATCCGCCAGGGGAAAGTTGCTCACAAGCATTTTTAAGCATCATATCCGCTTGCTCATAGGTCTCAAATGAATAATGATACACAAACTGACAGCTGCAAATGTCAAAATACATATTGCTATCCCTGTACTTTTTAGACAGAAGTTCCTGAAACAAACAAAAATGAAAGTAAAAACACATGTGTATTACCTCAGCATCCTAACGCAGTTTTTTGAAAACCTAACTAAAATTACCTTCTGTATCTACTGTATCTATATGTTATATCTTTATGAACTGAATCCTAAGAAAAAAATATTTGGAGGTTTTTTTTCCAGGTTAAAAAAAACAACAATGAAGAAAGCAATTTTAGGCAACCCGTATGTTGATTTATGATGTAACAGTATATAGAAAAATTGTTACATAAAATTGTGAATATCTGAACATATGATTTCATATGGTATAAATTACAAGTGTGTACTTGTCTCATTGATATACAATACCACACATTTTGAATATTTAAGACTAATTCCTTGGAGGTTCCTAACTCCCCCTGCCAATAAGATTAGATTAATTATTCAGTCTGTAAAATATGCAACTATTCTATTAGAATAGAATTTTTAAAAAAATTTCCTTCAGTCATAATGTAATTACTTGCCACATTTTACTGAAAGACTAACAAATCTCAAAGGAATACAAAGAAAATAAGAGCATGAAAGAACTATACCTTGGTGCTATCTGCAGTTATAAATTCTGCACTGAAAAATCTATCATTCTGGCGACCACGGTTTCTCATATCTTGGTAACGCTGTTCACACTGTTGTACAGATATATCAGCAATATCTATTTTAAAAAACACAATAAAAATCTGGAATAGCACTCATTTGCTGAGATTTAGCAAAAATGGAGGCTTAATTCAAACAAATACAATTCTATTTAAAACTAAATAGTTCTTATTTATAGTACATTAAATGTGTGTCAGTGTTCAGTAGTGTTTATTCAGAACAAATATTAAAGCAAACCTAAGAGTATTACTTATGGCAATGTTTAGCCCAATTATTTGCAGTGAGCATAGTATAGGATAGTGCAGTTAGCTGTTTTAATTGCCAATGGAGAATGTGCATCGAAGAGATCCAGTTAAAGAACAATTCTTAAACATTTTGGTCAGAACATATTTACATGAATACAATACATATTATTTATTGCACGCATAGCTTCCTTTTTGTGATGTAACAGTATATAGAGAAATTGTTACACAGAATTGCGAAAATTGTGAAACTTCCTTTTCTATTTTATCTACAATTTAACATGATTCCTACATCAAATTAATTTACTTTCTTACCTGTACATACAAGCTTACATATTCGGCCCTTTTTCCATTTCAGCAAGTCCCCACCTTTGCCACATCCTAAGTCTAACACTGTAATGTTTTGTTTTCTTTGTCGCACTTTATCAAGGAATTCACCTAAGAGAAAAAAATAATAATCATGAGAAAATGAAATGTTCTTGCTGTATTAGAGCATAGCTTTCTGATTATTTTGAGAGCTTTAGAGCTCCGGCATATTGTTCCTCTCTTTGAGATGTATGAGATAAAAAGAAAATCATCATGTACTTGCATGGATCCTGAGTTTTCATCTCAGATGTTAGTTTCACTGTGTTCAATGGAATTTATTTGTAGTTAAGTGTATAGGACTGCCTCACAAGAAAACTTAATTTACAACTTCCAGTTTGCCATTGCGGCCGCCGCAGACGCTGGAAGGCAAGCTGTGTCTTCCACGTTCGATTTTATTCTGCTGGGGGACCCTGGAAAGGGTCAAAAGTTGCCCTGTAGGGGCGCCGACCAAGGAGGGGACTCCCACTTGATTGCGGGAGGGCGCAGCCCTTCTGCTCGATCCGGGACAGTCTTCCAAACTGGCGGAAGAAAGACCAGCCATAGTAATATGGCTCGTCACTAAGCTACAGACAGCCAAAGTCAAACTTACCATTAAGCACTTCTAAAGCAACGCGCATGAAACTGGGTGAGATCTGATCTTCTCTTTAAGATCCTAAGTATTTTCTTTTCCTATAAAAGCTGCCCAAAGTATCTTTTCCCCCTGTGAGGAGAGAGGGAAGGGAATTTCTACCCCACCTTCTAAGAATAGCGGCGACTGACTTACCCAGGGGAATTAAAGCACTAGAAGAACAATTTTAATCTAATTGGATGTATATGTTTCTGAAACTTGGGGACCAAAAGTTTTCTTATTTTTACTGGAGACTTTTGTTTTTATCTACAAAAAAGAAATAAAACTGGAAAAAGGATTATAAAAATTTTGGACTTAAAAAACTTTAAATGGCATTGGTAACATCTTATGGCGAAGTTTGGTATTACTACTTGTTATTGCCTAAAAGAGACTTGGCTTGAAGCCCAGACTTCAGATAAAACTCTTTCGACCTTGATAGATACCACCTATTAGAAACTCAGCTGTAAAGAGAACTTCTGGGTGGCATAACTGACCTGCTTGAACTATGAATGTAAACCTTTACTGACTTTTAGAGCTATATTTGGGAAATTGCTTTCCTATTTCTTTATCTGAGGAACATTGGTTATTATATGAGATGATGAAATAGCTTGGACTATACAATCTTACTTGACAAACAACTTCTACTATAAAGACCAACTATAAACACATGAAATAGAGCTCCCATACCTAGTTATAAAATTATGTCAAACGTCTGATTTTAAAGTCCTCAACTTAACACACTATTAAGAGAATATGGATGAAGACCAGGAAAAGATCTATGTTGAAAGCAATACATGAAACCATTCTTTCAGCTTGTGACAAAATAAGATGCAACATAAAAGAACAAGATGTCAGCTTAGATATACAAACTCAAATTTTTACTACAAACAAAGAACTAACAACGCAGAAGATAACAGAAGAACTGGAACAATAAAATACTAAGACAGAGGACTCAATTGACTAACAAATACAGTTAACAGAAAATCCAGAAAAGAGAGTGACAACACTGAAAATGGAAAAGACCTTCTATATAAATCAGAAGAAAGAACAGATTGAATGGAAGATAAACGTATCAGGACAATCATGGGGAATTGGAATAGGGAGATGATCTAATGAATACAAACGGGCTAATCCTTCCAAAAAATGGCAACTAAATGTCTCTCTTATTTCAAATAATATATATAATAATAGAGGAAGATCTATTTGATGATTTAAAAGCACTGACATGGAAGGTAGTTGGCAAAGGAAGAAAGCCAGAATAAGGCTTAAGAAAATTGGGATTTCATATTACTAATTAGAGGGTTAAAGGGAGAAGTTGAGATAAGGGGAATTTTGGTCATTAAATTTAAAATATTTGGAAATTAGTTGAACATAAGGATTCTATTTGTTTAATATTTAAAAATTAGACCCAAAAGAAAAAAATTATCAATGTTTGATTTATTGATTAACCCAGACAATATATATAATGGTTTTGATTTATTAAAGAGGATACTGTATTATTAATTAGATGATTTAATATGGTGGGAAATAGATAACTTTTAGAAAATAGAACAAGACTATACTCTAATAGATGTGTATTTTGAATATTAGATTCTGTTATGAATTGAGATAAGGGAAACTTTGGTTACTTAAAGCCTGGAAATTATAAATATCAAATGTTAAATCTGAATATTGATGGGAAACTAAAAATTGGGAAAAATCAATAACAGGACATTGATTGTCTATAAAGATTTAATGTAAAAGTAATTAAGATATGTATAAGCTAAAAATTTATTGATAAATGTAATAATGATGTTTTTACTTAGTTGATATAATAAGAACTGTACTATCTTAAATATGCAATAGTAGATATTAAGGGAAAAAGAGAGGAAATATTTGATGTTATAACATGGGATTTGTACTAAAGATTTTTGTATGTTATTGAACTACTGTTTAACCCAGCCACATTGCTTTTTAAATACCTAAATGTATAATTAGATTAATAATAATATTTAAAAAAAAAAGAAAACTTAATTCACTTAAAATGTTTCTATTTTGTGAGCTAAACTTTAGAAAAGATAATTTCATCACTGAATTCTCAGAATTTCATTGATTAATTTTAGTAATATCCAAGGATGACTAGTCTGGACTGAGATGTATTTTTGACAAAAAGTATCATTTTTATCTCACAATATATTCATGATTATAATCTCACTTTTTTTTAGACCAAAACGATAAACAGAAAAATGCTCTTACAAATACATGCAATGCTTGCATTATAGACCAACAATGAAGAGTAGAGTCCTGTTTTTTATGCAATCAAAATATTAATTTTTCAATATATAATTTAATATTTGGAATTTAGAAATTAATTTTGATATTTGTTTGTCTCTCACAGCCAGCTGTACTACCACTTTTTTTCCAAAAGGTAGATGTGTGAATTACAGATATTTTGAACTGTGTTTTTAATACACAGACATACCAATTAGCACGCTCTTTATCCAATTGTTAAAGTTTCGGAGATAGAAGATGCGACTCTTGCTACGTTGTTCCAATCCAACCTCTTCAAGCTTATTATAATGTGCTGCTACAGCTTCTGCATGCTACATAAAATAAATGATTAAGTATAGCATATAAATGTTTATATGCATTTAGGTGATATCTAAATCCCAATATTTTTCTTTATTTGGTGCATTCCTTTTTTACAGCAATAGGGTTCATACCAAAAAATTATATCTTTACATGTGGAGTGTATATTTCCTGACAAATTCTTTCCAACCTACTAAAGAAACAAAACAAATAAGAGTACAAGAAAAAAAGAGAGCAGGACTAGTATAAATCTATTAAGTAGAGGAAACATGAAAAAAAAATCACATTAAATGCTGAAACATGAACATTAAGCAAACCTACTCAATGCCTTGTACTACTGCATTTTGAATGAGGTAAAGTTCAATATATTCTTCACAAGTTACCTTTGATAAAATGCATTATAATAATTCAATAGTATAAATAAGATGTATAAGTTATTCTTTCTCCTCCTGATATATTGCATATAAAAAGAGAACAATATGAAGTTGATACTTTACAATGGCAAAGGCTTTATATATATATATGCTACTTTATCACCAGAAGCAATATCGGTTTGAAGAACACTCTGAAGTTGCTTTGTTACTTAACATGCAACTCTCTTTACCCAGAGCTTTGGTGAGGGACACAGAGAGAGAGAGACCCTTCACTACACTTACCATCTTTTATTTTTACCTTTTATCGATTCATTTCTTTGATTGTTGTGAGATGCCCAGAGTCAATGAGAATGAGACAGCATACAGAATGAATATGTTATTATGGTTGATTGCACAGTGAGCCAGATTTGGCATTTTTATCCACCTATCGAGTTCTTCCCAAGGACCTGGGATAGGCAGATATTGTCTGATAGTGCTAAAGGTATAAAACAGGAAATAAGCTATTCCAAGTAAAACAACCTACTGCAACTGACTAATGGTGATCTTGTTAATGCCAATGGTGTTCAACTAGTGTTCCAGTTATTTTGGGATTTGACTATTTGTACTATTAGTACAATTTTTGCTTCCTTTTGCCACAGTTCTACTTTTAGTCTGTATTTTGTGATTTTTCTCCAGTTCATTTTCTTCTGTCTTTACTGCCCTGTTGACTATCCAGTCTTTTTTGTTTCTCTTATCAACAATAATTAAGTTTGGGGTGTTATGTGGCAGGTGCTTGTCTGCTTGAATTGTGGCCTCACAAATACTTGCTTGCAAATGGTTTCTCTTCCAGGTATTTTATTTATGTTATGGTTCATCATATTATTAGTTAAAAGCAAACCTTCTGCTTATTTTTATACACTCATTAATATGGAAATCCCATTCAACTTAAAACTTGTTATTGCTATCTTACCTAGTTTTTATAATAATAACAATAATAACAACTATAATAAGAAAAAAAAGTTGGAAGGGACCTTGGAGGTCATCAAGTCCAACCCCATGCTCAGGCAGGAAACCCTACACCATTTCGGACAGATGGCTGTCCAGTCTTTTCTTTAAAACTTCCAGTGTTGGAGCATTCACCGCTTCTGGAGGCAGGTTGTTCCATTGGTTAATTGTTCTAACTGTCAGGAAGTTTCTCTTTAGTTCTAGGTTGCTTCTCTCCTTGATTAGTTTCCATCTGTTGCTTCTTCTCCTGTCCTCAGGCGCCTTGGAGAATAGCTTGACTCCCTCTTCTTTGTGGCAGCCCGAGATATTGGAACACTGCTATCATGTCCCCTCGTCCTTCTCTTCGTTAAACTAGACATACCCAATTCCAGCAACCGTTCCTCATGTTTTAGCCTCCAGTCCCTTAATCATCTTTGTTGCTCTTCTCTGTACTCTTTCTAGAGTCTCAGCATCTTTTTTACATCATGGTGGCCAAAACTGGATGCAGTATTCCAAGTGTGGCCTTACCAAGGCATTGTAAAATGGTATTAATACTTCACGTGATCTTGATTCTATCCCTCTGTTAATGCAGCCCAGCACTGAGTTGGCTTTTTTGGCAGCTCCAGCACACTGCTGGCTCATATTTAAGTGATTGTCCACTAGGACACCGAGATCCCTCTCACAGCTACTACTATTGAGCAAGGTACCCCCTATACCAGGGTTAGGCAACCCAAACACTCAAAGAGCCACTTGGACCCGTTTTCCACCAAAAACAAAACACTGGGAGCCGCAAAACCCTTCTGATATCTAAAAGGAAGATAACACTGCATATATCCTTTTTTACCTTTTATATATATATATATCTGTGTATATATATATATATATATACACACACACACACACATACATATATATACACGTACATATACATATATACATATATACATACATATATACATATATACATACATACATACATATATACATACATACATATATACACATATATATACATACATACATACATACATGTTTTCTGAGGTTTTCACGGGTGTTTGTATGTAGGTCTTTGGTTCTTCGGGTTTTCTCCCACGTAGAATTTGAAGTGTCTTGGTGACGTTTCAACGAAGTCCCATTCGTCATCTTCAGGCTGGTGCTTTCGGCTTCGTGCTTCTAGGAGCAATGTGTGATTGTAGCTGTTTCTTCCTTTTAACTGCCAGTGGGGGTTTGAACTGATTGGCTGGGAGCTCGGCTGTGTTCTGATTGGGTGGAGATGTGTTAGCGTCGTCGGGGTTGATTTTGGTCAGGCTGGTTTCAACTCCGCATATAATGGTTTCAGTGGGGATGTGTTTGGGAGCGACTGCAAAGTTGAATCCTTTGGAAAGGACATTGGTTTCGGCTTTGGTGAGGATCCTATCTGAGATGTTATGCACTGTTTGTTTCATGTGTGGCTGTGAGGGAGGAGGGGTTTGTTTCTGGTGTTCTTGTAGCCTTAACAGCTATCCAAAACAAATATAACCCTCCCCAAACACATCCTAGATCTGACCAACCACTGTCTATCCAACACATACTTCATCTATAACGGACAAAAATACAAACAAATAGAAGGAGCACCCATGGGATCACCCCTCTCACCTGTCATTGCAAACCTCTACATAGAACACTTTGAAACCCAAGCTCTAGAAAAATCTGACCACAAACCCAAACTCTGGCTCAGATACGTAGATGACACCTTCGTAATCTGGCCACATGGGAAAGAAAAACTGGACAACTTCCTCACACACCTCAACAGCCTACACCCCAAAATACAGTTCACCATGGAAACAGAAACTAATAACCAACTTCCCTTCCTGGATGTCTTAGTCTACAAGAAATCCAATGGCTCCCTAGGACACACCATCTACCAGAAGAAAACACACACAAACCGCTATCTGCACGCACTCTCACACCACCACCCAGCACAGATCAACTCCGTAGCCAAGACACTCATCTCCAGAACCAAATGCCTAGCTGATGAACAACACCTAAAAACCAAACTACACACTCTCACTAATGTACTTACATCCAACGGATTCCAAAGAAATAAGATTTCCAACTTAATCCAAAAAGAAACTCCCACTAAAATCCAAGACAGAGAACAAGAAAACGGCAAAGCCCTCCTCCCATACATAAAAGGCACCACAGACAGGATCAGCAAGATCCTTCACAAATATAACATCAAAACAGCATTCTGCACAAACAGAAAAATATCCACCATCCTAAGAAACCCTAAAGACAAAATTGAGTTAGAAAATCAAGGAGTATATGAAATCCCATGTACTGCCTGCCCCACCACATACATCGGACAAACCAACAGAAGAATAAGTGCACGCATTGAAGAACACAAAAACTCAGTCCAAAAAGAGGAACCAACTTCTTCCCTGGTCCAACACCTTAAAGCCACAGGACATGAAATTGATTTCAAAAAGACCAGAACTATTGCCAAAACTGAACACTTTAATAACAGAATAATCAGAGAAGCCATCGAGATAGAAAAACGCCCACACAGCATGAACAAACGAGATGATACTTCCTGCCTACCAGCCATTTGGAAACCCGCCCTTATTGACAAACGAGTCCATAACACAAAGAATGACACCAGACCTACACTCACGAAAACCACACAGGATGTCACCACCACACATCCACGCAAAAAGCAAACCCAAACCCACAACGATGATGAGGCACGACCACAAACCAGAAGCCAGACCACAGCTGCATCATTAACCACCTTAAACCCCTCCAATCCATACATGAAGCAAACTGACACCCACCATGAAGATGAGACACGACCACGAACGCAAAGCCAAACGGCTATGCAGCTCACCATCTCTAATCCCCCTGCAACTCAGACTAACCTGAGCACAACAAAGCCCCCACCCAAACAGAACACTCCCCCATCCAATCAGAGCACAGCTAACCCCCCATCCAATCAGAGCACAGCCAAGCCCCTAACCAATCTGAACACACTTCCACCCAATCAGAACGCAGCCGAGCTCCCAGCCAATCAGTTCAAACCCCCACTGGCAGTTAAAAGGAAGAAACAGCTACAATCACACATTGCTCCTAGAAGCACGAAGCCGAAAGCACCAGCCTGAAGATGACAAATGGGACTTCGCCGAAACGTCACCAAGACACTTCAAATTCTACGTGGGAGAAAACCCCTACATACAAACACCCGCGAAAACCTCAGAAAACAAATATATAAACACACACACACACACACACATCTCATAAAGGTAAAAAGGGATATATGCAGTGTTATCTTCATTTTAGATATCAAAAGGGTCTCTTTCTCTCTGTCTCTCTCTCCCTCCCTCTCTTTCTTTCTGCCCTTGGTCTACCTGTCCTCTTTCCCCACTCTCTCTCTCTCTCTTTCTTCTCTCTCTCTCTCCTTCCGTCTCTCTTTCTCTCCCCCCCTTCCGATCTTCTGCTCACCTGGGAAGCTGGCTTCAAGCTGTTCTCCGACAAGCTCAGGGGTAGGCAACCTCGGCTCTTTTATGAATCATGGACCTCAATTCCCAGAATTCCTAAGTCAGCATAGCTGGGCAAGCTAGCTCTCTCCTGCCCTTCCTGCTTCCTGCAGAGCCACGGCCAAAAAGATTTTCAGCTTGTTGGAGAACACAGTGAGTCCACTCTCTTTTACACACACACACACACACACACATATATACATACAAACACACACATAAACACAAACACAGAGACAGAGAGAGACAGAGACAGAGAAGCAGGGAAGCGCAAGTGCCTCTCTCTGTCTCTGTCTCTCTGCAAATGGCACAGGAGGCTGGAAGCCGCAGGGAAAGGCTCAAAGAGCCACATGCGGCTCCGGAGCCGCAGGTTGCCGACCTGTGCCCTATACTATACCTGTACATTTGTTTTTTCTTGCCTAAACGTAGAACCTTTTTTCACCATTGAATTTCATTTTGTTAGATAGCACCCAGTGTTCAAATTTGTCCAGGTCCTTCTGTATCTTAAGCCTGTCTTCTGTAGTGTTGGCTATTCCTGCCAGCTTGGTGTCATCCGCAAACTTGATGAGTTCCCCATCTATCCCCTCGTCCAAATGGTTGATGAAGATGTTGAAGAGCACTGGGGCTAGAACAGAGTCCTAGGGCACCCCACTACACACTTCCCTCCGTGTAGATGAAGTTCCATTGAGGACCACACGCTGAGTACGGCTGGTCAGCCAGTTAAGAATCCATCTGGTGGTGATGTTGTCTAACCCACTTTTTTCTATCTTATCGAGTAGTAGGTTGTGATCTACTTTATCAAATGCCTTACTGAAGTCCAAGTAAATTATATCCACAGCATTCCTCTAAGCATTACTTCTTCATCCAAATCATCAATGAAAATTTTGAAGAGTATTTGGAATTCTGTACCATTCCCACTTAATATTCCATTCCAGTTCAATGAGAACTAAGCACTCTTTGATTATAGTTTCCAAATAAGGTATGAATCTACCAAACAGACATACCCATCAGATAACATAAAGTATTTTGTTAAATGTTTTACGGAAATATAAATATATTATGCCCATTGCATTCCCAAATCTATTAAGAAATTTATATAAACAAAAAATATGGTAATATTAGTCTTGAAAACCTATCCTTGTCAAATCCATGCTGATTTCAAAGAATTATTACTAGTACACAGTTCTGTGCTGTTTTATAAAACCTTCCCAGATACGGCTTTCAAATAGTATGAAGTTCCCAATGTTCATCTATGGGTGAATATATCTTAAGTTTTGATTTCACCCGTAAGAGCAGAATCCTATGCAAGTATACCCAAAAGGTCAACAAAGTTTAACAAAAGCTAGAATATAAAGTTGTATGTTTTTCTAGTGTTCTATCCAAATAGTAGCTTATATTTTAATTAATCTAAAACATGGGGGGAAAGTGTCTGGAAGAATTTGATTTTTTAAAAAAATAATATTTGAAACACTCACTGTTTTCTTTTTAGGAACCTCTTCAGATTCTGTTTCATGATGAAGAGTGTTTCCATCTCCTGTTTGACCTTCATCATACTTATTTGCAGTTTTATCATCTTTTTCAACAAGAGAATCCCTACGTTTACGTCTACTATCAGTTTCTTCAACCAACTTTCTCTTTTGCTTTCCACTCTCTTCTACTTCAGCCATATTAGCTGAAGAATTTGTTACAGCTGCAAACAAAAAATAATATTTTCTATTATTAAACAAGATTTTGTTGACAAACCATTTGATAAACTGACGCCTATTGGGACAAGAAAATTCCAAACAACTGGAAAATAACAAATCTTGAACTTAGCTTTAGGATTGAATATTAATAGTGCTGTTAAAGAATTGTTAAATTTGAATTTGCATTTTGAATTAAATTTTAAAACAAGTTCATATTCAAACTGGTTTGAGTCACCAGATTTATATTTTTAAAATAATCACCCTTGTATCTCTTACTATTTTAAATATAAACAAACCAAAACAATTGATACTAAAGTGTACTTAAAGCAACACATAGTGATATAATCATAAAGCTGCATCATCAATTCATTTATGTCCATAGTCAGCTACTATTGCAATGAGTTTTGCTTATTCTGGTAAGTAAAGGCAATGGCAGGCTCTGCTTTGTCAAACAAATCATGCACATTAAACTTATTCCTGTATCTTTCCATGATATCCTATTAACGTACAATTCATTCCAACCAAGTTTTCTTCTCACGTGCATTCTCTCTAAGCACCTTAGCCCACACTTGATTATTGGGATACAAGATTTATATTCTTAGGCCTATTTTTACTAGCTTTTAATATACGAAGCTGTCTTTCCTTTCATCTTCTTCATATCAGTAGGCAGGCAGATGGAAAGGGAAAAAATGCCTTAGCCTGACCACTTTTCCTTCATGGTAATTAATTCTTGGAGAGTAGAAAAGAGTTAAAGCTTATAATGCAATGGCACAAGTCAGGAAAAGAATAAACCCAGTAATAGGCCTCATCACAACCGCCCTATCAAAAGGATTTAAGCTACATTGAATCTTTAATGAATTACTTTACTTTTGGGGAACTAGTTTTCACAAATACAGTAAGAACTAGGAAAGAGGTACATCTTAAATACAATCAGAAGACTGAATAATTGGAACGGCAAGCTCAGTCGAACGTCTGGTCTTCCGCTTGTTTTGCACTCATCGTAAGATATTCTCTACGTATGCTTTATTCAGCCATCAACACCAAGGGCATGCTCAATCATCTCAGGGTTTTTTTTATTGCCTTCAAATCAGATTTATCTTCTGAAATCTGCTTAAGTGCTTGCAGTTTTCTTGGCAAGGTTTTGGAAGTGGTTTGCCATTGTCTCATTCCTAGGGCTGAGACAGTGACTGGCCTAAGGCCACCCAGCTGGCTTTCTGCCTTAAGGTGGAGTAGAGCTCACAATTTCCCACATTCTGGCTTGATGCCTTCACCATGTACAACAGACTGGCACTGCTCTCTCCAGTATCCACACAGAATAAAACTACATAGGAAAAACTCCCATGACTTACTTTAACTAGAAGGATCTTGAGAGATTGTCCCTGGCTATTTGGGCTATGAAAGAGATCTTGAGAGCCAGTTTGGTGTAATGGTTAAGGTATGGAGACTAGGAGTCCTTGGCTTCCCTTATGCATGAAACCCAGCTGGGTGATTTTCCTTGTCAGCCCAGGCAATTTCACAGGTTGTTGTTTTGAGGAAAATAAGAGGCATGGGTATTAGATATCTTTGTGGCCTTGTGTATTAAAAAAGGGGGAGAAGCACATAATACAGGTAGTCCTCGATTTACAATTGGGCCCAAAATTAAGCGAGACGTTTGTTGGGTTTTGCCCCATTTTACGACCTTTCTTGCCACAGTTGTTAAGTGAATCACTGCAGTTGGTAAGTTAGCAATCCAGTTGTTAAATGAATCTGGCTCCCCCATAGACTTTGTTTGTCAGAAGGTCGCAAAAGGTGATCACATGACCTTGGGACAGAGCAATGGTCATAAATATGAACCAGTCGCCAAGCATCTGGATTTTGAACTGATAATCATGGGGATGCTGCAAAGGTCGTAACTGTGAAAAACCGATCATAAGTCGCGTTTTTCAGTGCCATTGTAACTTTGAACCGTACTAAACGAACTGTTGTAAGTCGAGGACTACCTATAACCCCAGCCGTGGGAGATCCTGGCGTCCAGTGGATTCACTGCCAGCGATTCTTATCGCGCCTCGGTTCCTTGATTGACCCCAGAAGCGGGCGCCCCATCTCCGAGACCTCCAGGAGACACGGCAGAGGGGAAAAAACTAAATAGCCCGTCCCCGCTTTCCCTGGCACGAAACTTTAAAAACCTTCCGAGAAGAAGCAGGCCCCGCTCGCGAGCTGGAGGAAAGATGTTACAATTGGGGCCAGGCCACAACGGCGCCTTCCCCGCGCGCGCAGCAGCCCAACGCAGCTCACCCTCTTCCTCCTCCTTCGCCGAAATGGCGCCGTTCGCGTCCCGCTCTCAGGAAATGGGGGCGCCGCCGTTCCCCGCTTTCCATCCGGGGTCGCCCTCGCCACTTCCTCTTCGGAAAGGTCAGGAGAAGTGGGCGGGGCGGCAGGGCGGGAAGCGGAAAAGATCCTAGAAGGCTCCTGCGGGGAACGTGCGCCGAGGGTCGGGACGTCCGAGGGCACGTGGGCCGCCCTGAGTTAGTGGCAGCAGCCGGGAGAGAAGTTGGGCCCGGCGAGCCTGGCGGCTGTCCTGCACTTGGAGCGAAGGCGATTTCTTCAAAAGGTAGCAAACGGTCCGGACAGAGCAGACCAGGAGCCCGGGGTTGCCACTCGGGGAGGGGTGCCTTTCGCGGGCTGAGTTGCTTGTCGGAAAGCCCCTGTTGGGAAAGCTATGGGGAGGGGGTCGCCTTAACTCCGCCAATGCTGCTAGCCGGCATTGATGCAGCATTACGTCAGCCTTTCCCGTCTGAAACTCATCAAGGATGCTGAGACTCCAGTCCCCATAATACCCAGCTAGGATGGGCGCGTTTTGGGACTTGCAGTCCGCCCGCACCTGCAGAGCTTCAGCTCCGAAAAGCCCGCATTAAAAACGCCCCTTAGCGGTAACTGCAGCACCTGGATGTATTTCAGTGCCTGAAGTTGGAGACAGGTTTTTTTTTTTTTCTTAATGACAGAGCTCCCTTACAAGTAGTCCTCGACTTACAACAGTTCATTTAGTGATCATTTGAAGTTGCAACACCACTGAAAAAAGTGACTTGTGACCATTTTTCACACTTGGATGACTGTTGCAGCATCCCCATGGTCATGGGATCAAAATTCAGATGCTTGGCAACTGACTCATATTTATGACAGTTGCAGTGTCCTGGGGTCATGTGATCCTCTTTTGCGACCTCCAGACAAGAAAAGTCAATGGGGAAGTCAGATTTACTTAACAACAGTGTTACTAACTTAACAACTGCAGTAATTCACTTAACAACTGTGGGGGGAAAGGTCGTAAAATGGGGCAAAACTCACTTAACAACAGGAATGTTGGGCTCAATTGTGGTTATAAGTCGAGGACTATCTGTATTTATTTGGAGTGTGTGAAAGAGATGGGCCAACAAGCTTTCTCCAGCATGGGTTTGTAAATGCCTTATTGAAAGGTTTGGCATAGGTTGGGTTGGTGTTTTTCTCGCTGTCTGGTAACTGGTGTAGTGTGAGAGCACTGAAGGGTTTTTATATATCTATTTGGAAGTATTCATTGCACATCAGTTGTGGGAATTATCCCCTTCCTAGCAAATCAAGTAAGGTGAGAAATTCAACAAAACCTTTTTTGCAGTTCTGATATCATAATCATTAGCTTATTGCATGTGTTTTATTTTTTAGAATGGCTGTTTTGTTTGTTTCAAAGTGGTTGCACTAACCAATATCTGTTGGGAGTATTTAGAAAAGAAAAATCATGTTTCAGGGATATGCATGAAAGAGAACAAGTAATTGAGGTGAAGCAAAATCTGTGGCAATTTGCCCATTCTGGGCATTAACCCAGACAAAACTTCAGAACACTTTTAGGCATGAAACAGTAAGGTTTAGAAGAAGCTTTTTTGGCTGCAGAAATCTGGGTAATTATTAGAAGGCATCAAATAAATTAAACAGAGTTGCTGCCTTCTAGTGATTGTTAAATTTTTACAGGTCAGAATTCGCCCTAATTTTGAACTTAGAGCAGGGGTTCCCAACTGTGGGTGTGAGACGATATTCCAGGGGTGCGAAAACTTGGGTTTTCAAAATTATACTGTATATGCATAATTCGTTGCCGTTATTTCAAACTTTTGTAAGGGGTGCGAGAATATATCAGAAGTGTTCTAGGGTTATAGAAAAGGTTGGGAGCCACTGACTTAGAGCAACCATTTGCCATGAATATAAGAGGTAGTCTAACTGAAAGAAATGTGAAGAGAGATAGATTGGCAGACTACATTTTCTTGATCTGTCACCCTAGACACAATCCTTTTAAGCAATTGCCTCTTTCCAGGGCAGGAGGACATCCTAGTATTATATATTAAATCAACAGTTGAGATGTTACTTTAAAATTATATAAAATAAATCTTTTCTTCTAAGATATAATTAAGAGCCAGTCTGGTGTAATGGTTAAGGCATCAGACTACAAATCTTGCCTTAGGCATGAAGCCACTTGGATGACCCTAGTTCAGTCACTCTCTCTCAGCCCTAGGAAGGAAGCAGGTGTCACCCACTTCAGAAGTCTTGTCAAGAAAACTGCAGGTACTGTCCACATGGTTGTTAGAAGTCAAGACTGATTCAGTGGCATAAGAAAAAAACTATAACGTTGCAGGTATTCACAGAAACATGATCTGCTAACTGCTTCTTTATGGTATTTAAAGGTTTATCTGCAAAGTTTATCCCTCATTCCCTAGCTGCCTGCCAAAACTAATTTCTATCTGATAGCATGAGCAAAGATTACTCTCCAAGACAAGATTAGCGAGAATACTAAAAATCTCCCTGCTTGGTTACCATTATTTGCTTCCTACATATAAATCACATATGCATGGTCAATAGAACACAGAACAAAATACACACTCCAGGAAAAGTTTTACATCTGAAGTACTAAAAAATCAGAGGCAAACAATTGAAACCAGAAGATCCAAACATGTATTTTCAGCAAAATACACCATAGGCTACTTCAGATTTCCATACAGACTGTACATGTATGCATACCTAATCTCAGTAGGTCAATCTGCATAGAGTCTTTAGAACTTGTAAGTACACTTTGGCATTGTCACAAACAAAAGTGTGTAACTTAGATAAATCAATTATTTCCTACAACATCACAATCAAAAATTCCAAAAGAGCTGACCAAATTAAAACAAACCACACAAAATTTGGGGAGAAAAGAAAATGTTGATGAGCTTAGGTACAAATGCCTACTCTACTTTTTAATCCTAGTGGTTTTTGAGTTTTTGCAGTGTTTCTGATGATGACATAATCATTATACTAGTGTCCTGAATCCAAATATCCAGAAGAACTAAGAACACACACAAAATGTGCAAACACCAAACATAGACTTAGAATAACTTCATGGTCACTTTAAATGTACATTAATCAGCATACATTAAAATGACATTTCGTTGCATACAACTCTCAAAGGTAACCACCTCCAATATACACTGCATAAACATGACCCCCCAAAAAAATTATGGGTATACCTACATACATACACTTATATGACTCAGAGAAACAACACAGTCTAGTTTGGATGTTACATATAACAGGCTGAATAGTACAGTACAGAATCTTTTTGCATGTTTAGGTATGCTTTGGAATCTCATTAAAAAGAAGGGAGAATGCAGTGTGCATAGTGCAAGAAGATAATGACACAAAAGCCCATTTTGAAGTTCCAAACAAAAGTAAACCATCCATATAGGCATTGCTTGGTGCACAAGAGATAAACTTTCCTACTGCTATTACTACAGGAGAAACACATGTTGATGCCCCAATTACCTACCTAAACTCCTAACTGTGACTTAATCTTCTCCACTTAGACCATTTCCACAACCAGGAACCATCTCTAGGTGGGCTAGACTGTCAGTGCTGACAGTCATCCTTAGAAAGGCAAACATGAATTTTGATTTAGACATCAGCCACGCCCACTGCACAATTCCAATGTAAGCCAGGCTGCTAAGACTGATATCTTTGGAACCCAAGAGCAGAAACTAATTCAGTGCGCTCAACTGGTTCACCATGAAAAAGAATGGTTGAAGTGCAGAAGCTGCCATGGTTAGGAGCGTCCATCCATGAGAGTTAGAGGCAGAGGCTGAATGCTAACCCATGGTTTTCGTAAATACATGTTGTTCGAGCAAGTTGTTTTAAATAAGTATGTGGGGTCCCTCAGGAGACATCCTGAGGAATCAGTTTTTCAAATTCAACATAATTCTTTCCTGGCCAAGATGATGCCTCACAGTCAGAGTTAATTGGTGAATAATGCAGCCGATACCAACAAAGCTAACCTGATAAGTTTCCTAAGTAAGTTGGGCCACTAGTCTCTGACCATGAAGGTACAGTTGAGATTTGACAGTTTTAAGAGACAGTCTATTATAGTTGTTAAGGCACCAGGCTAGAAACCATGAAACTGAATTCTAGTACAACCTTAGGCACTAAGGCTAAGCCATCTTCTGCCAGTCATTCTGTCTCAGCCCTAGGAAGAAGGAAATGGCAACCCACTTCTGAAAGTCTTACCAAAAGAGTGCAAGAATTACCAGTGCCTCAATGAGCACACGTGGCCTGGTGTCCCGAGTGACTGTTTTGCCCTGCAGAGTGACCATGTTCTGAGCGCTTCCCTTTACACTTATCATGTAACGTCGAACGTTCGCTAACACTCATAACTCTGGGATTACCTGTATTGTCTCAATTTTGAAAATGTCTAATTTTTTTTTCTAGGTTTTGCTCTTACTGGAAGCTGAAGGTCCTTTTGGTTGAAGGAATATTTAGATCTATTCGTTGTGAGGTTTTATGACATACCTGAAGACAATGACTTGATTATGACTCTCTTCCAATGGTATAATACATCTGTAATGTTTTGTCCTAGTGGCAAATTTTTGGTTCCAAGAGTGCTGTAAACTGGTGAGGAATTTTTTCTCCTTAATACTATAGCTATCTTTGTGCAACTATTGTCAAACTAGATACTCATTTGATACATATTTATATCAATGACTTACATAGGTAACGTAACATATTCTCTCTTTCAATTGAGAAAGTGTGTGCTTTCTAGTAATCTTTTCACAGTTAAATGTCACTTGCAGGAGCACAAGATTTTCAAATAATCAAGTTACAGTATTTTTTCTCCAAACATAATCTTAATTCTGGATGATGATGATGCTGATTAACAAATTCTGTTTAGGTTCTGTAGTTCTATTGGCTGTCCTTTTTAAGGAGAGAATTATGGGCATCTAATTGAAGACAGGAATATTTTTTGTTTTTTGTATTGGCAGCAAGATTAGCATGTAATGGCAATGAGCACTTAAATATCATCACATATTTGAATTCAGCAAGGGACAGTAAGCATTACGTTTAAAAGTGAATGATTTGACCCTGCTGGAATTGCGTATAGCTAATAATAATGGATTGAAATAGTGCAATATTTCTGAAGTTCAGACGCCTGTTTTGTACGCCACTACATTAATAATGATATGGTTGTACTGTTAATTTATTACGGAAAAATCATTTGACTTTTATCTGGTGTAAAAGCATTGTAAATTGTCTTTGTAATATCTATAATCCTTATAATAAGTGCTATAGTGTATTGATAGCATTGTGGAGTTTCACAATGCTATGAGTACGGTAACTTTTATGGTTTAATTGATAGTCAATGAAAAGCATCATTGTAATATATTGAGACCTTGGTGTTTTTATTTAACAGCAGGAAATTATCCATTATGCATTATTTAAGTAGTAAGATTTTAATTTTAATTTTTTATATGTTTTGAATATGTATAACTTAACTCTCCATAGAACTTTCAGTCATAATATGTTTACTTCTCAAATTCTGTTATTCTGTTACTCAAGTCTATAAAGCAAATTAAACCCAGGTTGAGAAGTAACTTTGATCTGAATTCAAGTTCAAACTGGGAGTTCAAATGTTGCTTTGGTATATTTGATAAATTATTGTTGCTGGCATTATTCTTCACATAACCTATACTGGAATAAAATTATGTCAGTCAAGAAACTACCTCTCTTATGCACATTTTATAAATAGAGAGCATTTTAGATAAAAAAGAATCATCGTGGATGATTGCATATATAAACTGATTTTGCTTAACCAATTAGATAAATAGATAAAACAAACTGCCACACATGTTTCTTATGTATTACATGACAAAAGTTGGTCACACTTAAGAAAATGGAATCATTTTAATTTGAAAGTAAATTTAAAAAAACTGATCAGAGTGTTTAGTGTATTTCATTATGTATGGAGTTAACAACTCACTGAAAATGTTATGCAGTTGTTACCTAGGAAAGAGAAAACAAAAGCACAATTGTACTGTAAATTGACCACTGTAAAATCTTTGCCTGGGAAAAGTTTGTTATACCAGTCATTCGCAATACTTGTTGTAGTGCTAAAATGATACATTAGAGGGCAAACTATAACTTCAGATTTCTATATCTAATGCATTGTAAAAATTTACAGCTAATACATGTGCAACATAAGCATTCATCAATAAAATGTAATTAACATTTTTGGTTTTTTATGAATATTTGGGCTTCTTTGATCCCTTGTAAAGTCCAAGGAACATATAGCTGAAAGAAGTGAAATATTTTGATATACAAAAGTGTTTTAATAAATGTGCTGGATTTAATTCTCAGTACAAAACTTGGATGGATTCTGATGCTACTGTACTATGTTTTCGTATTATGGACAATATGAAGGATGAGTACTATTACATTACATTAAATTATAACTGGTAAGCAACACAGCAGGAAAACTGAATTCTTGGAGAAAGGGACTGTTCAGCGTCTAAATCACTATATGTGGGTTTTGTTTAAGTCAGGATTTGATTATATTAACTTACAATTTGATTAAGGTGGCGAGCCAATTTTTCTTGCTTTTACTATGTAATTATGATGCCACGGATAATTCTTCGCTTAATTTAACAATTTAACTATTAATATTTCTTAGGAACTGTATACAATACGATCAGCACAATGCTGCCACGATCGACCAAAATGCAGAAACCGTTTCAGCTGGCATTTAGGACCTGTTTGTTATCCTATCGTTCCTGTATCTTTCCATGCATCCAAGGAAAAACATCCTTACATCCAATAAGGCAGAAAACAACATCCTTGGTGCTGAGCTGCCAAAGTCAATACCTGCATTCGTCTGCTCCTTTTTGGGATTCCAAGGAAGGGGGCTTTGTGGGCAAGACATCTTCCCAACCTGAAGACCCTCAAAATAAAGAACTGAAGAGAGAAAATCTTACCACATCAGCTGGTAATTTTGCCAGGGAAACACCTATACAGCCTAATTCTGTAGAACTTGACCCTTTGCAAGATAAATCAATTAGTCTTGTGCAGAGATTCAAGAAAACTTTTAAACAGTATGGCAAAGTTCTGATTCCTGTGCATCTTTTGACCTCCAGCATATGGTTTGGAACTTTTTACTATGCAGCTTTAAAGTAAGTGCAGAGGTATTAGTTGAAACACTGATGATAATTTCTCTGTTATAATTCATGTTGTGTCTTTTTAAAAAAAAAAAAGCTGTACATAAATTTGGGGAGGATGGACCTGAAAAAAGTAAAAGATGGGAAAGAATCAGTGGTATCCTGTGTTTCATTTCAAAATAACAGTATGTATTATCTTAATTGGCCAAGCATTCAGCGAAGGATCGAGTTGAGCAGTTTAGCACAGGATAGTTTTTAAAGGCTGAGAATTTAACAAACACTGTTTTGCTTATTGAAAGCCTTAACTATCCCCAAGAATAGTAGAATTAAAGAGCCTGGAGCTTATCATATTTGAAATTAGAAAAATCTTAGAACGTTATCAAGAATCTCTGATCATACTTGAACAATTGCTATGAAAATACTTGATTTTGTATGAGAAGAGGAATGCATTTAGATGTACAAGAGAAGCAATGAAACACTTAAAGGACTTGTAACTTTTCTGAGTAGGAAGCCCAAATGCACATGAAGTGCCTATGCATATTCTAAAATAAAACTGATTTTAATAGATTAACTAAAGTAAGTTTATACTAATAGCCCCTTGAATTAAGTGGGAGTTTTAATACAATTCTGTAAAATTGCACTGATTTTCTTACCTAAATCTATCAAATTTTATGTTCTTTCTTTTGGAGGTTTCCTTCCCTCACTCTTGTTCTGTGCCAATTTATTGATTAGTGGAAAGTGGAGTTTGTGGGTAGTGAAGAAAATCTGTGTTAGAGGCCATCCTTCATTTATTTCCATGTATTCACATGCCAGCAACTTCTGTTAGGTTTTAGAAAGCTCCAAATTTAATTCCTGGCCTATCAGTTAAGAAAAAACAGCAATTTTTAAATCAATGGTTATCTCTATTACACTTCAAAATAAAATTACAAAGTCCACATTAAGTATTTATTTGCTTTGTGCAATAAAATATAACATTTAAAAATATAACATTTTTAAAACTGATAAGATGTTTGTTGTAAGTTGTGTTTTCAACTTAGAACCATTTGTTTAGTGATAGCTCAAAGCAATAGCTCTGAAAAAAGTGGCTTGTGACACCCATTGCAGCATCCCTATGATCACATGATCAAAATTCAGATGCTTAGCAACTGGCATGTATTTATGATGGTTGCAGTATCTCGGGGTCATGTAATCACCTCTTACAATGTTCTGACAAACAGTCAGTGGGAAAGCCAGATTCACTTAATACAGTGGTTCTCAACCTTGGGCTCGCGACCCCATTTGGGGTTGCGTGACCATTTCGCGGGGGTCGCCGGGCACCGCCGGCCGCCATTTTGTTTTTTTTGTTTTTATTTTTTTTAAATTTTTTTAATTTTTTTTAATTTTTTTAATTTTTTTGGTGCGCGCATGCCGCACACGCTCAGATCCGCCTGTCGCGCCGGGGAAAAAAATAAAAAAAAATTTAAAATTTTTTTAAAAAATTTAAAAAAAAATTAAAAAAAATAAAATAAAAAAAACAAAATGGCGGCCCATGACAGGCGGATGCGTGGTGTGTGCGACGGGCCGATCCGCACATGCGCAGATCCGCCCGTCGCGGCCGCCATTTTGTTTTTTTGGATTTTTTTTTTTAATTTTTTTTTAAAATTTTTTTTAAAAAAACAAAATGGCGGCCCCGACAGGCGGATGCGCGCATGCGTGGCGTGTGCGATGGGCCGATCCGCGCATGCGCAGATCCGCCCGTCACGGCCGCCATTTTGTTTTTTTTTTTGTTTTTTTTTTAAAAATTTTTTTTAATTTTTTTTTTGGGCGCGCGCGCGCCCGGGTCGGGGTCGCGGCGTGCATGGGCGGGGCAAGTGGGGTCTCAACCTGAGAAAGGTTGAGAACCACTGACTTAATAACTGTATTGCTAACTTAGCAACTGCGGTGATTCACTGAACAAGTATGGCAAGAAAGGTTGTAAAATGGGACAAAACTCACTTAACAACCGTCTTGCTTAGCAACCGAAATGTTGGGCTCAATTGTGCTCATAAATCGAGAACTACTTGTAAAAATAAGACAATAAGATGCCATCTTAAATGAAAAAATAGTAGCGTGAAGGAGTCGTATTAAATAGGAAGTTATACTTGTGTTTATAGCAATTCTAATGTTTTATTTTCTGTTTTAATCCTAGCTTTATTTCAAAAGGTGAGCAGTTTCTTGTATTGTGTAACGTGTAAAAAATGCTAATGAGGAAGCTAGAATAAGTAGTACAGGTTTAATTAGTACTTAAGACAATATCTGCTAAAGCTATGAACTTAAAATGTATAATATAGGATCTCTGCTCAGTAATTTTGCTGCATGCTTGCATGCATGCTCTAAAACTTACTAAGGAATATTTAAAATATCCCTGGCTTAAGTTACAGACTTGGAACCCCTGCCATATACACAAAAGTGTGACAAAGTTCAATGGGATTAATCCCATGTACATATGAATAGACTAGCACCTTAAAGGGGTTTTTAAAGGGTCTGTGATGTATGAATTCAGTAGTTCTACAAGAAGGATCCTAAATATATGTGAATTCCTTTGTATATTTAAAATATGATATCTTGTTGAAAACTAAAACAGTGGTCTCAAACATTAATATTCTAGCTTCCCAGTTTAGATCCTTAAATTTGTTTAAATCTGTATCAAGCTACATGATCAAGAAGTAAATGTAATAAATGTCTGTAATATCTAATAAAACCAGCTATTTATTTTTTCTTAATACCTGAAGATAAGTATGTGTCTGGAAACAAAATTTTAAACAGCTTGGATGTTTATTACCCTGAGAAGGGATAAATTTAGAATGACATTTAGACCCATTGCTTTTAGAAAGGGCATTTAATGCCATCTGGTTAGAATAACTAAAATAGTTATAATACCTTCTGATTTCAGAGACACTTGTGCTTCTGCTCGCTAATTATCATTGTTCTACCTCTTCTATGAGAAGCCAAAAATTGTAACCTACTTAAAACTAACAAATCTTCACTTCGGCTTTGCCAGTAATTGACTCAGTAGATGTTTGTTTACTGTTATCTAGGGGTAATGACTATCCTTTTCCAAAGAGAACAACAGTTAAGTTTCTATCCTAACAAATCATGTTTCAAGACCTTGAAAACTTTCTGCCAATCAAAAGTGATAGAATTCATAAAGATGAGCTGAAAAGAAAAGCATGGTTACATTATAAAAAGGTAAAGGTTTCCCCTGTCCAGTTGTGTCCAACTCTAGGGGGTGATGTTTCCTAGCTAAGGAAGCCAGCATGTCCAAAGACACTTCTTTGGTCATGTGACCGGCATGTCTATATGCCAAGGCACATGGAATGCTATTACCTTCCTACCGAAGTGATATCTATTTCTCTACTTGCATTTGCATGCTTTCAAACTGCTAGGTTGGTAGGAACTGGGGTAAAAACAGGAGCTCACCCTGTCACGCAGTAGTTGGGTTTCGAACTGCCCACCTTCCAGTCAACCAGTGTCTTTTAACCAAACCTTAAAGATATAATTGAATTTGTTCTCAGAGAAACATGTTCGGTTGTGACACTTGATTTTTTCGTACTGTGAGTTATATCCAGTAAAGTTTCCAACAATATTAACTCTCCAAGGCACAGGTTAAGGTATTGTTTGAATTTAGCTAAAGTTCATTGGTTCAAATGGATCTGGCTTAACATTTGATACTCAGTTTTAATGTAATGGAGACTACATGTTCAGAATAATGTTTAATTCATGTTTTCAGAAGAACTGGCTATATTTTTCTCTTAAGACATATTAATTAATTGTGTAACCTGTTTAGACAAGACGTTGATACATGCCAGATAGAATTTTGTAATATTAGCTTTTATGGTTGAAGCAGACATTCCAAAATTCTTTTAATGAAAGTCATATAGCCTGCCCCTGAGGACTAATACTTTTATTCATCTTGGCCTTGAGTTACCACAGTAAAGACAATGGTAAAATAACTCCAAGAATCAGTTATGTCTGAATAGCCTAGATAGGTGATTCCTAACATTTTCATGCATAGCATTACATCATTAGTTTTGAAGACCCCTATATTAGTCAAAGATCATCAACCTGGCACCTGCAGGTACTATGTTATACTTGATCCCTTCCATTTAATGCTCTTAGGATTCACAATTTAGGTAAAAATAATCAGAGCCATACAAAATCATTACATCTTCCAAGCTGCTGGTTTTCCCACCTGAAATATTAAATTGACAATCTGGTTATATTTTTGCAATTTAGATATGTTTATTATTCTATATGCATACACAGATATACATACAAATTTAATTTGGAAGCTGTATAGTAGATCATGTAATGTACCCTCCCAGATCCCTAGGGCATGGAACACATGTTATAAATCATAGTTTTAAAATATTGGAATTAAATTTCAAAACTGGAAATCTTCTGTAATGGATATACTTCATTTTTTCCTTCTTGACAATTTCCTATTGACAATTCATTCATTACTCTGTATCAGTTGAGGAAAAAAACAAATGATTTGTTATCAAATATAAAAATCCTTCTTTATTATAATTCTACAAAAAAGTTTACCAAAATAGGAATGTTGTAATTTAT
Source organism: Bothrops alternatus (assembly GCA_034064705.1). Lineage (NCBI taxonomy): Eukaryota > Metazoa > Chordata > Lepidosauria > Squamata > Viperidae > Bothrops > Bothrops alternatus. The sequence goes on along the minus strand of JARGCV010000079.1, from coordinate 8,453,672 downwards.
TTTAATATGTCTTCATTTTACAGGGGAGTAAATGTCGTCCCGTTTCTTGAATTCATAGGGTTGCCTGAAAGCATTGTAAACATCCTAAAGCATTCTCAAAGTGGAAATGCATTAACTGCCTATGCATTGTATAAGGTAAGAAGATGCATGGATTTCTTAACCCTACCCACAGGAATATTTGAATGTACGGTTACAATAGAAGAGAATATCCATAGCTCAGAGTTGAACTGTGGAGTCCCTGGTGCTCTCTGAGCTTGGTTGTTTGCTCACCATTGTTTCATTGTCTGACAAGGTAACATTGTCAGTTCTAGTGAATGTGGGATTTGTATGCATCCATGAACACAAGTAGCAGAAGAGACAGTGAAAACTCTTTAATCTCACCATACATGGACAGATTCAACTATAGTTTCAACTGGAAAACTGTGAGCATCCTAGAGAAAACTAAAATCCAAAAACACAAGCAAATTCCTGGAAGTTTGGCATTAGATAAATCAGCTATCAACAGACACATAGAGATAAACCACATTTACACATTTAGACACCATTCAAAAGAAATAGTTTAAAGCTAAGAAAGAAACAAAAAGACCAGAACACATCCACTCCAGCAGCAACACCCTGGGGTTAGTACCAGACAAAGAAGCAGAAAACAATACCCTAATCAAGGAACTGCCAAGGAGAAAACCAGTACCATCCCAGTAATATTAGCCGGGAGAACAGAGAGCAAATTCTGCACCCACTAGTTGGATAATAAAAGCTCAAACAGCATCAAGAATTACATTAGGTAATTAGGCTTCCTTAATTTGGGGCAAACTGCTGGAATTTGTGGACAGGTGGGTTAAGGAAAACTGAATCAATCAATCTCGGACTATTCCCTACAGAATTACCAATGAGTCTCTGGGATTCTACATTCAAAGTATGCAATTGTGTGTGTGTATAATTATTGAGGAATAGATTCTGTCATAAGGGCTCTGAATAAATACAATAATGCTATAATTAATAAGGTAAATTCTATATGGTGATAAAAAGAAAGATGTTAAAAATTCATTTACATAATTTGACGTTTATGAGGAAAAATATTTAGTGGAATGCAAACATAGTTAAAAAGCAGTTTGTAAGAAAGTAAAAAAACTGTTGGAGGAATGAAAAAGGAAGAAGATGAATAATGAAAAGCAACACCTATTTAGAAACTAAGAAGACGCTGGGTTGTATTCAGTAACATCATTCTGCTCATCAAATTGCATGTAATCTTCTAGAGGAGATGTGGGGTGCAATTGGCAACACAGGGAGAGGAAAATCATATTGCCCAAGCGCCCTTCTACAGCAAACTCGCCGAGTTTGTATCACTATCTGTAAAACATTTCTTGTGGGAAAATGTTAAGTTTTCTGTATTTCACAACTTTTATAATATACCATCTTGTTCAGTAAAATGTGACTTTTTTGCAAAATCTAGTTTGTCAGAAACTTAGTTAAATGTTTCTCTTTTTTTAAAAGTTCAAAGGACTTAACAAGTGATGTAAGATTTGATTAGTTGCTCCAGGAACCTCATTTGCAGTTCCCTCTATAGCCTTTGGCACGACTATGCTTGCTTTCCCATCAGTGTCTCCATTATTACCCTGGCCCTCTTATTAGTGCCACATAGTGGAATAATAATGGAATGTTAATAGTGTTGCTCTGCAATGCATCCTGACCTTTCTTTATAAATAAAAAAGGGCAAAATTCATTGCAAAGCAATACTGTTTAATTTGCTTATGTGTCTGTGAGCTTAGGACTCTGTGGCTTAAACTATCATTATCAGTGCAACTTGACAACATTAAAAGTAGAATTATTAATAATTATTATCTTTTAAAAATATTACAAAAATGCCCAGACTTTACAGATATTGTTAATCTTTGTATACTCTAAAATTTAGGTTTAAATATCTTTTCTGGCAATAGTTTAAAATGATCACTTAATGCATGAATTTTCTGGTTTTCAGCCTTAAAGAACAACTTTGGAAAATAATATATATTTTCGTACAAAAAGCACAATTTTTTTTTATCTCTGCATCTCAGTACTTTAAAGACAAAAGTTTTCTTTTATTATATGACAAAGAATTACTTTCTTGTCTCAATAGCATTTAGGATTTTAAATACACATGCACACTAAATGCTTTTTTATTTTTATTTTATTTTTCTCAGATCTCTTTTTCTCTGCTTAATGCCACTTACTTTGAGCTGAATCTCTTCCATCCTAGCTGAAGCATTTGCTAAATACTTTAGTTGCCAATAATATTACTTTTAATTGTAATTTTTAAAGTAGAATATTTAAATGAATACAAAACACCAAACCATAAACCAGGAATGGCATACTAGGTTCAAAATTGGAAAGGACAATCAAAACTGCATAAAAGTCCTATTTAATTCATACAGAGATAGTTTTTTTCCTTTTTTAAATATTTTGAAATATTCTTTTAGACAAAATTTTCATTGTATCTCCATAGAAAATATAGTTGTCTTTCAGTAGCTACATTTTATTTTTAACTTTATTCAGATGAAACTGCACAACTCATCTATCAAAACTTTAAGAGCAATAAAATAATTCAGACAAACCATGAGATTAAATTTAGCTTTCTCTTCCAACTTCAACAGTGATCTGTTCTGTAAAGTACTTTGCAGATGATGCATTCTGCATTTCAGAGTAGATTTTGGGAGGCACAGATGTTGCTGATTAGACCAGCTTGTTCTTTTGGTGACTGAATGACTTATTAAAATGCATAGATCTACCAATATCTCTTTAGGAAATGCTCTGGATATCTTGGAGAATTTCCTTGCTAGGGCTATATCAGTACTTTAACTGCACTAACACAGTGTCTAAAGAGCTGTAGCCAAGCCTGTGAATGCTATTGGGCAAAAGAATTTAAAGTCCCTTAAGTCCTTAATGTTTCTATGGTTTTTTTTTTATTGGCAAGATTGCAACTCCAGCCAGATACACAGTGACTTTAGGAGGAACATCTATCACTGTGAAGTATCTTCGCAAGCAAGGACATATGTCCACACCACCTCCAGTGAAGGAATATATTCAAGACCGAATGGAAGAAACAAAAGAACGAATCTCGGGGAAAATGGAGGAAACAAGAGACATGATTAGTGGCAAAATGGAAGAAACAAAAGAAAAATTTACTGAGAAAATGGAAGAAACAAAAGAGAGGATAACCGAAAAGATACAAGAAACCAAAGAGAAAGTTTCATTTATAAAGAAGAAAGAATAGGAAAATTGGTGTGAAAGGTGATATTTTTAATCCTTTAGAATATCTGAAATGTATGTTCTTGCTACTGTTCCTGTCTATTTTGTTATAGGCTGACTAGACATTTGAAAGCTAAAAAGATAACGCTTAAGACGTACATTGGCCTTAATAAAAATTATCCAACTTTTCCAATGTAGGATGTAGTAAATGCAACAGTTTTCTCCACAACTTAGTTCTTGGAGAATATTCTGTGGTCGTCCCATCAGTGACTTGAATGAATCTCTGCACATTTGAATGGAGCTGATATTCTTACCTGGCATCACTCACCTTGTTTAAAACAAAGTATTAAAATGGCTCAGTCATGTAAACGATCTTGAATATTAGAAATTGTGACGAAATTTGTATATTAATTAATCTTACTATCTCTAAAAAGATCAGGTAATTAGAAAGCTAGGTTATGTTCCATATTCCTTTTATAAAAACTTGACTTAAAATGATGTGTGAGGCTCAGTGAAATGGTACTAAATGTAATTTCATATTTATATTGCAAAATGGACTTTGATTCTTCTTTAGGCTAAAATAAGTATTACATTTCATATCACCGATAAAGCTTTAAAAACAAAGGAGATCTATCTTTATTCATGGAATAAATGTTTACATCCTTTTAGCTTAGTGAAGAAAAAGAAACACTGCTACCATTTTTGTAGAAAATCCTCCAATATTGTTATTAGAGGCTAAAACAACATTATTGTACTATTAAATGCTATAGATTCATCTCAGGTAGGGTTTTGGATTTTTGGGGGGAGATGGCTGAGATCAAGACATTATGATTTCCATTTATTGTTTTGGTGATCACAGCCCTGAACATTGATATTGCAGGTACTTTCCCTGTGGTGAGAAAAGGTCATGGGCAGGTAACAGAATAAGTCAAGGATCTCAAAACTTGGCGACTTTAAGATTCATGCATTTCAACTCTCAGAATTCTCCTATTGGCTGGAGAATTCTTGGAGTTGAAATCCACAAGTCTTAAAATTGCCACGTTTGGAGACCCCTGATATAAGGGATGGAAGCATTAGGGTGAGAAGAACCTTTGAAATGACTGTCACATCTGTGTTAAAATCCATGGTTTATATCACTACCTCTGTTGTGACTTGAAGGAATACTTTCAAAGTGCTTTACCTTAATGTAAATCAAGCACTTTGTTGGTTTACAATTCAACTACTTGGGAACTGTATATATTTTTTTAAAAAAAAATCTGATTTGCTTCTTTCAATTCTGTTAAATTAAAACATCTGATACTAGTTAGTCTTAGAAGCTCTTTGTCCAAAAAGCAATAAAAAAGTGGTTATTGAGGTGATAGAGACCCAGGAGACAACTAGGAGCCAGTTACCAAAATCAACCTTGCCTACCTATAAAGCAGGAGTGGTTTAGAAAATGTATTTTCTTAATTGGTAAAGTTTGATAATTTCATAAAAGCACTATACTACTAAACAATACTTATGTAAAAGCAAAATAATGGTTTTAAGAATTGGTTATGAGATTATATACTCTTATGATAGCATTGCTGAACACTCTTAAGCTTACAGTGGAAAGTTGTGTCCCATGAAGTCAATTCTGTGTGAAACAAAATCTTGCTATATTTACGTACTAGTTCTTCTAATGAGAGAAATCCTACAGTTGTTTTCAAGCACGGTTTTACTCCTATAAAATACTTGTTTCATATTTTTAATATGCAGGTAAGTTTAAAACATGTACAGAATGCTTTCTTGTAAGCCTAATGAATATTGTACTCACCAAATATTCTTACTGCCAATTGCTGTCCTAGCATTGCGAGAAGATACTCACAAAAGCTTGGCAGAATTATCTTTTTTGATCTATCAAAGAATTGCCTGATAAAAGTAGGACATTATCTTGGCTAATATTACATCCATGATTTGCTTCTAAAAGCAGTGGTATGTAAAATAGATTGCTATTCATTTATTAAAGGTAACTTACCATCTTTGTGATGTGCAAGCTTCAGCTATTTCTCCTTTAATAGATTCAGAGCAACCTTTGTAAACCTGCAGAAAGAGAAATGCTAATTTGAAGTTTAGAATTAAATGATTTGGCAACTAGCAAACACCATCGAAAGAAAAGGACACAAAACAGAAAAAAATATACTTTGCCTACAAGATCATTTTAGAGAAGCTGGTTTGGATTTAAACATATTCCATTTTTATAGAAGCAGCATTTTGGAAACTTTTTCATCCATAATTCCATGGATATTAAATTCTAAAATTAACACATATGATCAAATTACATAACAGGAAATGGTATGGGAGCTCTCCCCTAGCAAAAAGTGAATAAAATATTTCTTGTATTTTCTGTACTTTTAAGTAATTTTTAATGAACAGTTTCTTATTTAATGCCAGTGTATTCAGAATGAAAATATGTCTCTTTCAGTATTTCAATTTGATTCTGGTAAAAGCATCAGGAATTTCAAATAATAGTTCCAGACCGATATAAATGGAAGCAGTATTGGCCCCGTTGCTATGGAACGGGCTAAGCAGAATTTAATAATATTCATCAAAGCACTACTCAGTTCTTTCATAAGTTTGTTTTGATTATATTCACTGCAGAGGAATTGTTCTTAAAATAATAGCGCAGATAAAATTAATTGAATTAAAGTACTCCGGCTGTACTGCATTGTCTGTTCTAACACCATTTTACCATTCTCCAAACCAACTGCTACAAACCACATACACACACTTTACACAGGTATTTATATTTCCCAAACTTGAAAACAGAGTTAATATGATTACTGTGGAAATTTGCTTAGTCATATTGAACTTCAACAATGCTGGGCTTGCTTCAGGATTGTTCTTTTGCTGAGGGGACTAGCTTTATCAACAAAAAGCTGGATTGTCTTTCTTGACCAGCTGACTAAGGAATTCTGGGAGTTGAAATGCACAAGTGTTAAAAGTTGGCATGTTTGGGGACCTGGTCTTGACCCACCAAATCTGCTCTTTGCAGCTGGGAAAGACTCCTGGAGCAGATGGGGAAGGGATGCTGAAGAACTTCTGGCAGGAGTTCCAAGGGTAAAAGGGAAGCTTGAATTCCATCACACTTTGGGCAGAGCAGTACATGTTTCTCCTTTTTAAAATGTTACAAATTAACATTCAAATTGACATGCAATGTCACATATAGTGAATGTGCAGCCTGTATAGTTTAAATTAGCTATATCTTTCTACTTGTCCAGTAATCCCTGACTGTATTTTAAGCAGAAAACGCAACTAGATGAGCTAATTCTGCCTTCTTATAAGGCTACATTAACAGAATCTTGCAAATTTGAAGGTACAATTTTCCACCACCATATTAACCATCTGAACAATTAAGGTGGAGCGGGGCATCCTAAATTTCTTCCTCAGGCCCTTAATCCACTAAGGGCTTCTGCCTCATTTGTCTGATTGTCTCCTATATTCAAATACGAATTATCAAGGCTCTTCATATCCAAAAAGAATGAAATATTCCTTAGCAAAGCTATCTATAGAAAAAACCTATAGGCAATATATTGACTCAGTAGAAAAATGCACAGATGCATTGGTTTTAGACTCTTAAAAAGAAGACAAAATATTTACTATTTCAGCCTTTTAAGTTATCAGATCACTATCTTTAATTGTATATAAAAATGCTTCATAGTAATGTAGAAATTTTATTCAAAACATTCCAGGCTTCGTGTGAGCTGTGAAATTATGCATTATAATCAATTTAGGTTTTAATTTTGAACTTTTATCTGCACATAGACTTGTCTTCCAGATTTCAACTTGTAATTAATGGACCAGTATATATATATCAGTTGACTCTACTCACTGCCAGGAGTTGGATCCTGACTGGCTCAAGGTTGACTCAGCTTTCCACCCTTCTGAGGTCTGTAAAATGAGGAGCCAGATTGTTGGGAGCAATATGCTGACTCTGCAAAAAGCTTAGAGAGGGCTGTAAAGCACCTTGAAGCTTTAGTCTAAGTGCTGTGGCTAAGTGCTAGCAGTTTGTACATATTCTGCATGTTAAGTCTACAGAACTAATATATATTGCCAACATTAAATGTTGCACAACTCTCATCATTTATTAATATATAGTAAAAGATGAAAGTGTATTATCTTTAAGTGTTAAACAAAATTCCTGTGTTTTATAAGTGGACTGAATTATCCCTGCATAGTGCAGTCCACTGCTGTTTTGATACAGTATTTCCAATATTTAAATCCAAACAATATTTAAAAGGAGGCTGGAGATATACAAAACTGTTTCATATAATTTAAACATATACCATCATTTGAAAAGCAATGCCTACGTAGAACTGGAGGTTCATCACTAGCTTGACTAAATGGTTAAAATGTTTTGTAATGAATTCTCAAAAATAATTTACTAAATTTATACGCTGTCCAATTTCCAATTATTCTGAGCAGTTACAAATAAAAAAAACATTCTAAACAAGGAAAAATATGACAGACAAACATGAAGAATAAAGATAGCAAGGATGACAAAAAAGAAACAAAACTTGCATAATCCAAATGGGACTTCACATGGCTTGGCCAAGGAGCCAAATCTTGGGGTGGGGGGGACCTCATTCCAGAGGGCCGTGCTGCTGCAGAGAAAATGCATTTCTGGGGTCCTGTTTAATTAAAGGAACCCAACCCTGCCAAATTTGTTACTATGGGGGACAGGCAGTCCTTCAGATAATCAGTCCCTATGTCATGTAAAGCTTTATGGTAACAAGCAGCATCTTGAATTACACACAGAAGCAAATTGCCAACCACTGCAGCTTATGTAACAAACATGGTATGTCCATCATGGCTGATTGCTGCTGCATTCTGCATGTGTTGAAGCTTTTAAGTGGTCTTTAAGGCTGGTGGAGCACATTGCATAATCAAGCCATGATATGATCAGGGCATGAGTGACGGAATCAAGGAAAAAACACAACTAGCACATCTGGTGAAGCCAGGGAAAGTCCTTCCTGGCCACAGCTGCTCTCTGCTAATTAAGCAGGACCTACGAGTCCAAGAAGACTCACAGCTTTCATACCACCCTTGAACGAGGAAGTGCGATACCATCCAATATCTGAATATCTCCAGATATGGGTGGCCTGAATACCCACAACCAAGTCTTGTAGGACTGAGTTGGAGATGGTTCCTTCCCATCACACTTGTATATCCTCTAGGCACTGGGCAGAATCTCAACAGCCTTGCTTGGCCAGTCGGGTTGAAATATAATTGGATATCATCAGAATATTTATGTTACTAATCTCCAAACTGGCAATGACCAGCAATTTCATACCGAAGCTGATAAAGAAGGGAGAGAGAGTAGAATTCTGAGGCCTGTAGAACTATTTCTCCCCTGTCCAACCAACACCAATTGGAATCAGCCCTGGGGAAAGGAAGAGAACCACCACAGAACAATGCCCCAATCCTCAACCCACAGATCCATCTCAGGATACCATGACATCAAAAATTGAGAGATAAAAGAGCACAAGCATAAATCTACCATGTCCATCCCAACTCTGCCACAATCAAAAGTATCCCAGCCAGGAACCAGTCAAATAGGTCTAGCTAATTCTATTTCCTTCAAGGTTCTCCGCTGCAGAACATTAATCTTGTCATCAGCTTTCCCCCAAAAGGAATATTAGAGATTGGTCAATAGTTATTGGAAACTTTTGAGTCAAAGAATTACCTTTTGGGGGGGGGATCCAATAAGATTTGAAATGTCTTTATCTTGAATTCTGAATAAGATCAATAAAGGAAATGGATCTAATTCTATTTTAGTTTGGTACTACATCTAATGACTTTATTCTCAAAGTTAAATTTTTATTATGTTTCACTGATCCCATGTGTAATAAGATACTCCTTAATATAATAATAATAATAAAGTTGGAAGGGACTTGGACGTCATCTAGTCCAACCCCTTGCTCAGGCAGGAAACCCTATACCATTTCAGACAAATGGCTGTCCAATCTCTTCTTAAAAACTGCCCAAGTTCTTCCCATTACATACCCTGTCCATTTTCAGACTGGTATATTTTTCTTCTCATGATGGGGGGGGAGGATGGAGAATCACATTTGTTTAATATTCTGGCCCCCTTTTGCAACTCCACTAGTTACTAAAAAAAAAACTCCATTCTTTCTCATATATTTTTCCTATAAGCTATAATAACAATTGCACAAACTTAATTACTTTTAGCAGTTATCCGACAGTTTTGATAAAGCTGTTTCTTTAAGTAGAAATAACACATCTTGATTGTATAAGCCACAAGAGGAACTTTGCATTTGTTTCCCAGACTAATTAATAACTCAGACAAATACAAGAGATTGTGTGTGTTAGTATGAGGCTGGATGTCTTTTTCTTTTTTCAAAGTTGGAGGGGGATTTGTGATTAATCATTTATTAAAAAGACACAAATTAGTGGTAGACTGAGTGTGGTTAAAGGGGCAAAAAGTGCTTGTATACAAAGATGGAACATATTTAAATAAAATAGATAATGGGGAAGTCACCCAACTTCATACAGGAAGTTACTGATATGTAACAGGCTGCAAGAATTACGGTAATCCACATGTTAAAGAAAGCTGAATTACCAGCCTCTATATCCCTATAGAATTAGCAAACTGACTCTGGAATTCTGCATTAAAAGTATTTCCTGGATCCCATCAGTAAAATGTGATTTAAAAATAGATGGGGGGGGAGGAGGAAGGTAAGAATTCAGTCTATAAATTAATACAGATTAGAGAAAGCTATTATAGCTGGACTATATGAGGGCGAGGTAGATTAAATGTGCTGCTAATGCTTTTCCCTTGTGATGCAGATAGTGTCATATTGTGATGGTAGAAAGCATTAAGCTGGCACAATAGTGAGACTTATTTTTCAGTTGGTAAAAACAGTCTAGTAAGATTTTGATTTTGAGAACATGACACATGGTGTTCAACCCAGTTAAGCTTTACCTGCATAATTATGTAATCCTGTTTATGCTAATGAATCTGAAATCAGGCTAAATCTAAATACTTTGCTAACTGTAGGGACTATTAAATGGTTTTAACTGCAAATACTTAGAGTTAGGCTGGGTACCACAAGCCATCCATTCACTTGCTTTTCCTTTATGCAATGGGCAAACAATAGAACAATCATTTCCAGGATCCTTTGATATGATAAAATTCTTTTTTAAAAATAGTTAATGCTAACTAATGGGGGGAGGGAGAGGGAGTATCAACACAGGAAACCTCAATCAGCCCCGGGCATGGAAATGATTGACAGATCAATAGCTCTTTTTTGATTCTGTGCGGGTGGTGCATGGTTGTTTTTAGTTGGTGGAGTGATTTGTCTAGTTAATTCCAATAACCAACAAGGCTCTGGGATGCTAATTACTTATGTGACCCCAAAGTAGTTCAGCATCCAATATCTTAGAGGGACAAGTAGACTGAGACATCTAGACCACTGCTGGCAATTTATAAAAAGCTAAGATGGTTGAGCTAGAGCCTACTTCATGGCAGTAAGGGCCACAAAGCATAAATTATTTCTCCGCCTTCTTGTATCTGCAGATATCCACCTATTTTGGGTGACTTAGTCCTTCCTAGGAGGAGTAATTCTGCAATCTATATTCAAGATGCTGTGAGGAATATATTGAACATTTGGTGGATAAAGTCACTTCGATTCACTCTGCATTACACTTCAGCCTTCATGCAAGGATAATAGGGATATAGGGGTTGAGTCTTGCATGATTATCTGGAGGAGTTCAAGCCTGTTGAACCTCAGTAAATAGGACAATCCCTGAGTACCCCAATTGTCCCATTTCTTTAATAATGGAGTTCGTTCAGCCATTTCTATATTAGATCCATGCATTTCCTGGCTGGTCAAGGCTGCCCAAGGCAGGACATGTGATTGGGTCTGAGTAGTGGTAAATTCCTCTTTGATGGAGGGGTGGTCCCACTAACTCTTAAGTAGGTAGTAGTGTATCCCTCCTCGTGGGGCCAACAACTAATCTGGACAGCTTTTATGCAGTCTCAAATCTCTTTTTTGGAAAGAGAAAGTGGTTGCACAACAGCTTCAGAGGGCTCTGCATGAGGCAGATTATCTGTACCCCTTTCAATCAGTATTCAGGCCAGGATATGGGATAGATGTGGCATTGATTGTGCTTTTGGATGACCTTTGGCAGGAGGTAGTGCATCCATTCTTGCTCTTCTTGATATCTCAGCAGTCTTTGATGCCATTGATCATGGAATCCTTCTTGACTAGCTTCAAGAGTTAGGGGTGAGGGGCATGGTGTTGTGCTAGTTATCCTCCTTCCTCTGGGTTAAGTTCCAGTCTGTTGACAGGACAGGAAAAGTCTACCCCATGGCCCTTATTTTGTGGAATGCTGTAGGGCCCATCCTCCCTCCCCACTTACAGTATTTAACATCCACTGGGTTAGGTGATCCAATAGTCTGGAAGCTGCAGGGACCTCATTGGGGCACAATGGACTTAGGCTCAACCCAAGCACGACTAAGTGGCTTTTGGTGCTTGAATCTTCCAGTATCAAGGTTTTTTCACTTGTGGTCCTATAGGGGGTGGCAATGCCTGATATGGACCTGGTACTCAATCTGGAGGTCTTCTTGGACTCATGTCTCTTGCTAGAAAAGAGAAGACGGTAACTGTGCGGAGAGAACCTTTGTACACCTTCAGGATGTTTGCCTGTTTAACCCTGGAGGCTTTGCCCACTGCTACTCATAGCCTCATGATTTCCTGTTTGGACTACTGCAATGCACTCTATGAGGATCTACCCTTGAAGAGCATTTGGAAGCTTTAGCTGATGCAGAATGCAGCTGTGCAGGTTGTAAAAGGTGTCTACTATTCAGCACATATAATGCAACTTCTTCAGGGGTTGCCAATGTATTTCAGGTGCAATTCAAATGCCTTCTGTGCCATAGCCCTGCCCTCTGGAACATTCTTCCTCCAGAAATTGGGATGGCCCTGACCCAGCTGGCCTTTTGGAAAGCCTTGAGTGGCTATGTGCCCATGTCTGGGTTTTCCTGGTTATGTTGACACTGAAGGCTTATAATATCTCTTGGCTGCTATTTGTATTTAATTTCTTTTTAGTATTATTTAAATGCTTTAATTGTTTTTTATGATTGTTCATTACCCAGAGTCACTGGTTAGAAATGGGAGGCTATATGAATTGAATAAATCAATAAATCACATTCACTATAATGTAGGTCAGATGTGTCAAACTGGTGGCCCACAGGCCAGATGCATCAGATGCAGGCCACGCCTACCCCAGTTCCACAAAGGCAAAAATGTCACGATACGTCACGATACGTCACGTGATGTGATCAAGTTTGACACCCATGATGTAGGTGAATAAAATAAATATGTTAAAACTATTTTTCTGTTAGATTATTCCATTCGTAATGTCCATGAATTGGTTTAATATAATTTAAACTCATATTAGAACTCCCTTGCATATCAAAATATGTAATTTTCTCCATTTTGTAATGCAGTCTGCATCTAAAAAGTATACACAAAATATATACATTTACATACACATTTTGTTATAGCAAAATCTCAGGCAAAGCTAAACAGAATTATCCTATTAAAAAGTGTTCAAACTAGGACATGTACACAACATCTGGGAGAATGATGCAGTTATTCTTATTTTGTGCAAACAATCTTGTAAATCTTAATTTACAAGATGTCTTGAAAACAGAATGTCATAAATGCATGATTTGTAAAAGGAGAAACAGAAAAATCATGGGGGGGAATGCCTCTCCCTTAACAAGCTTCAGAAAAATCCAACAATGAACGAACACAGTTTATTTTAGCTAAACTTGACAAAGAGATTTGAAGCGCAGGAGGTTAAATGTGGGTCAAGCTGTCTGAAGCTGTGTCTGCTGTGTATGTTTTGCTTATAACTTAACTGTCAATAGCTGCAAGGTTAAATTAATTGGGAGTGAGATGAAGCTGGTTCACAAGGATTTCTTGAGGTCTTGAATGTTGCTGAGGCTTATAGTTGAGGATGGAAACTAGTGCATCTGTCACTAAGAAGCTCTCATGTTCTGGCATTTTGCCCAGCAGCCTGAGCAGGAAGGATGCAGAAAGAAAAAAAGGCGATTAACATTGTTTCTATTAATGTATTAAAATTTACATGATTAGTCCACCTAAATATGTGGTTTGGGATTATCTGTGGCAACATGTCTGCCATCATTAGTAATTCCTATAGTATTAAGCATCCCAAACCTTTAGTATGTATTTTCAAGCAAACAATAATTACTGTCAGAAGCGGATAAGAGAAGTGATCATATCATTTTCAGAAATTAAGCTTTAGATCCACTTGTGCATCTAGGATTTGGGATTAAGTTGGCCAGTTTTTAACCCTTAGATTAGCTTTAATCTTTATGGCACCCATGACTTGAATGGAGAGAAGGGGAGGAGAAAATGAGAAACACCCAAGAGACTTGGGTGTAGTAATTAAAAACTGGTTCACAATATATTATGTTTTTGCTATTTCTACACCAGCAATGGTATGCAATACAAATCACTAGGGCTATGCAGCACCTCAGATCTTAGAGGAGCAAGATGGAGAAAGAAATGCAGCAAATGGCTTCTGCACTTCTTTCTAACCATTTCAAAGTGGATCTTCTGGGTCTCGTGATCAGGAAGGAAGCAGGAAGACAACTTAGTTTGGACCAGCTGCCTGTTCCACGGGAAGTCAATGAGGGAATTAGGGATTTTGTTCTTGGCCTGCCTGATGAATGTGCCCCACTCCTTTGCCATCTTATCCCCCTGGACCAAATTTTGTTGCACTCTCCCTCGTGGTGGACAAACAGACAGGATCCCAATCCTTACATTATTGTGCTGTTGATTTAGGAACAAGGGGTTTTGGGTGGGCACTTGTCAGCAGCATTGGAGTCACATGGCTTGCCTCCACAGCCACAGTGTGAACCTGGCTAAAGCCACATTTGGTTTAAGGCTGAAGTTCTCAAACTGTGCACCGTAGCACCTTAGAGTGTCACAATTAAACTTCAGGGACCCCATGGGATGTTTGCATTGTTGAGGGAAACACAGCAATGGACATCATCTGTTGAAAACCGCACAAACTGCTAGACTAGCTTTGCTGGGTTTCCCCACACACACAATTTAAACTGTTCTGTAGCAGCTCTGTGAGACAGCTGTTTCTCAAGTTCACAGTTCCCAAAGCATGTGTTGCAATGTCCCAGGGTGCAGTTTGGGAACCCCAAAAGTCTAAGAATGCCATGGACTGAGGAACTTTGAGAATTCTGGTTTTAAGGAGCTGCCAACAGTGTCTCCATAAGTGCTGCATGGCCTTACAAACTATCTCTGAAATTTTCCTTTCAAGGAAAAGTGGTCCTTGATGCATTTACTTTCCTATGCATAAAATGACCGACGTGGGGATCTCAACAATTAACCTGGCTTGGCTCATATACAAACAATTGTCATTTTGAAATAACAGTGCTAAAGTCAAAGCAATACACTTTAAATTAAGGGAAACTGCTAATTAATTGACAATGCAGAAGTAATGAAAGGATCCAGATTCTTTTTAACACATGGTTTTGGTGGATGCCTCTGTGTAGTTGAACATGCACATCTATCTATTATGCCATAGATAAGGACAAGAGCATTTAACAGACTACACCTGTCTATAATCTTACTTGATGGGCCATCCTAACTCATACTAAATATTGTGGTGCACTACTCCATACAATGTATAATCCTAACCCATCTTTATCATTTATCCAGACAGCAATGTGGTATAATGGTTAAGAGCCTGGATTAGGATTGGGAAACTCTGGTTGTAAGCCCATTTTCAACCATGCAAATTCACTGGACGACTTCAGGACAATCTCGGGGTCTGGATCCAAACTACCAGACAGAGACCTTGTATGTAGAAGTTAGAGGAGAAAATACTATCTTATTCCTGGAAAATAGAAAGGATACATATCTAAAATTACAAATAAACAATTATTTTTCCTAGCTCTTATTCCTAATACAATGGCATTCTCAGCCAGGAAATAGGAGTGCTTATGAGCAATACTCTTAGGTTTTTCCTGGTTTAGAATATAATATATCTGAGCAAAGAAGGGGGGAAAAAAAACAAAAGACCAATTAATGCTGCATTTTTTAATAGTTTTGTTCTGCAGTTTGACCATAGCTTCTTAAGAACAAGCATAAAATTTGTATTTAAAACTAACAATAGCACTTAAAGCAACATTTTCCCTTAAAAGTATTGCAAAAACAGACCTTAGGTCTAAAAATTAAAACATCACCATTTACTCAGTTAGGAGGAGGCAGGTACACAACTGTTAAAAGTCTTTTTCTGCATATAACCACAAGTTACATTAAAATGAAATAGCAATCTGATTAGTATAAAAGTAGCTTTCCCAATCTTGTGCCTTGAAGTTATGTTCAACTATAGATCCTGTTTATCCATGCTGATCGGAAAGCTGGGAGCTCTAGGGGAAAAAAGGCAGGAAGTTTCCAGGTTGGGATTAAGTTGGGTTAAAAGGAAAGTCTCTTAAAGCAAAGTAAGATTCATGGAACTTCACATGAACAGCTGTTGAAAAGTTGCAATAAAAGACACAACATATTTCCCCTTTTTAAAACATTTAAAAAGCAAACTTGAAGTGAAAGGCTAAATATCAAGAATAGTGCTGTATTTTATTGTCATTAAAAAACACTCTTGAAACAAACTGAATACATACCAAGCAACCAGGGCAGATAAAAATGAAAAATATGACCCATTGGGGAAAAGCAGCAGCCTTATTGAACTATACATATTAGACGTGGAAATTAGCATTACTATGCAACTAAACAGTGTGCTAAAAGCAGACATGAAGCAGAAAGATGCTTGTGATCCTGCCTTTCCTTAGCAGCTTCTAGGCCAGCGGTTCTCAACCTGTGGGTCGTGACCCCATTTGGGGTTGAACGACCATTTCATGGGGGTCGCCAAACAACGCAGTCCGCCATTTTTTTCCCCTTTTCCCCTCGGCCAGCGCAGGGGGCAGCACCGCGCATGCGTGACATGACGCGCATGCACGATGTGGGCCATCGCACCGCGCATGCGCGATACGGGCCATCGCGCCACGCATGCGCGATGCGGGCCATCGCGCCACGCATGCGCACATGCACATGCACAGTGCAGGTCAGGGTCGCGCCGCGCATGCACGGCGCAGGTTGGGGTCGCAGGCTGAAAAAGGTTGAGAACCGCTGCTCTAGGCCATCTAAAATGCCCTTAGAGACTTTATGGAGAGGCAATACAAGCCTTGCAGGAGGGGAATAAGTAGAGAGTGATCACCACCTTCCTATGGAAATGTTCCTCCCTTTTGTAACTGGAAACCAATAGTTAATATACAGGTTTCTGTAAATACAGAATTACATTTTCTGTATGAAAGTTATTTATCAACTAACCTAAAGATCATTTGCTGGCAATGTGCAAATTGCTTCTGTACTAGAAAGCAATGGTTACTCTGTTGAAATGAAATATCTTTTTGCTTGTTGGGTAATAGGCCTTCGATGCCATTTCCACTGAAAGATGTACATATGTCTTTTCGCTTGCCCTAAAATATGAATGACTTCTAACAATCCATTCTGTCATGCCTTCCACCACTGCAGCTTCACAGGCTGGCAATTCTGAAAGGAGCAGCTTCTTGTTTGGTCCTCAGGCTATACACAGCAAATGTTATTGCAATTCGCAACTTGCACCTGGCATAACATTCACAGAGATGCAAGTTTTCTGTACTGTGCAAAGCGTTGCCATAATGCAGGGTAAACATAAAACTGAGCAATACCTCAAACCAATAAAAGTTAGAATTTCCTGTCCCTGTTCAGTTAATACCAATTGATTAGGCATATTTGATTTTTTTTGTGAACCTAATTATATCACTTGTGCAAAGAAGAGGAACAGAACAGTAGATGAAAACTTCTCACTACAGAGAGGATTGTATATCAGTTAGTAACCTAGTATACGACATAAGTATTGTCTGTATCTATGATGATATTAGCAAAACTCTAGTGAAGGTACATATAAAGATTAAAGTAAACCAATGTAACTTTCCAGCCTGATCTCTTCCAGATGTATAATCCACGGAAACAGCCAGAGTTCTAATCAATAATCTAGTAAGAATAGAATAAGAACATATTTCTAAACTTCTTTTGACTATACTTGCCCTGTGAAGACCATTTACTATTTCATTTTCAGCTCAATCCTTCCCACAAATAGTTCAGTGATGACTTCAGTTCATGGCAGTCAACATTACTACTCTTAACACATGTACTTCAGACTGTTCTGCTTGTAGCTAGAAGATGGACAAACTACTAATAGGTATGGGGGGGGAATGTAGCCCACCTATAATGACAACAGTAGAGTGTGTGTGGCATGAGCCATTAATTTGTGGTCCCAGATTGTAGCAGCTAGGGACTAATTTTAAAATATGAGCAGAGTGGGACAGTTCTACTGTGTTAAACCTGGAGTTCTCTATGTTTAAAATACCATTCAAAATTAGAAACCCAGCAAATCAATAGGCACTGTTTCAATGACGTGGCCTCCCATTGCTGGATCATAGGATGAATGAGCTTCTTAAGGGGGAAAAAGACATTCAGTTGTTTTCAGTGTTAAAACCTGCTTTATTCTTCTGAAATATGTTTTGCCCATCAAGACAAGCCCTCAAAGCAGACCTTGGCATGGACAGATGGCAAACTTGGCTTGCCAAGGCAATCACGCTGAGATCAGTATCTGCCAGGCAGAAGAGTGTTTTTTTTTCTGGTGTAATCCAGAAACTAAAACTCATCTCATTCTCCAAATGAAAACTGAAGCATCCAAAATGTACTAAATTGTTCCTGACAGAACAATTATTAACCAGCAGAACAACCTGCCTCCAGAAGCTGTGAATGTTCCAACACTGGAAGTTTTTAAGAAGAGACTGGACAGCCATTTGTAAATGGTATAGGGTTTCCTGCCTGAGCAGGGGTTGGACTAGATGGCCTCCAAAGTCCCTTCCAACTTTATTATTATTATATTACTACTTAGATTCAGGATAATGTTTCTAATATTTAAGTCATCAACCAGGAAATGAGAGAACCTGAAGAGGGAAACACAAAAAAATTGTAATCCATATTCTTCAGAAGTCATTGTAATTTAAAGTATTTCAAATATCAACATGTAACATTCAGGCAAACCTTTTTTTTAAAAAATATCACACACAAATATAGGAAAAGACACACAAATATGACAATGTTGGGCATCAAACTAAAAATGCAGCAAGTACATGGAGTGGGCAACCTAGAAAATGGAGATATGTAGATATATTGTTTTGGGGATGCTATGAATGCTGAATACTGTTTCAAGATCATCTCGGAGTACACTTTTGCATGTATTGTGAACATATATATATATAAAAAAGATGTACACTAAATACAAATATGTTCCCCTTAAAACACCACTTTGAAAATTTCAAAAGTAGAAATGACATCTTTAAAAAATTTTTGTAAAATTGTACACCTTATATTTTTCAGGGATGATTTGAAGCCAGATTCATAATATAGTTTTTAAAAATATTGGTATTTAAAAAACAATGGATCACGAGATCTGATCCATAGTGAGATTGATAGGGAATAATAAATAATGGGTTGAATACTGTCCAATTTTAGGGGGAAAAATAGCAGCTACCCACAAATAAAATTGGCTTTTTAAAAAAGTGTCAAATATAAACATACACAAAAGTCTCCTTATAAAAATTCATGTATCAATTACTGTCTATAGATTAGGTGAAAGTGGTTTGTTCTAGGCTTTCTTTTTCCTTTACATCATTTGGTTATTTCATAATAAAATAAAAATATTTGGATTTCTCACTTTCTGTATGCATTCCATTGCAAATTCTCTTACAAAACACAAACAAGAGGCGTAAGCAGTTATCAAGTTGTAATCCTTTTGTACTCAGTTATCAGAATATTTTGCAATACTAAAAATGGATTTCATTTTGTTCTACCCATTGGGTAGGATATGTGCATAATATATTCATGTTATATACAGCACCTAAAAAAATCAAAAGTAGAGGAAATAAGGAGCAAAAAAAGCACCACTTTAAATGAGGCACAACAAAAAGGGAGCATAATAGCTGGTTGAGAGGATTCATTTGACCCCTTGGAATCTTTGCATTGACTTCAATGGGTGTTGATGATTCAGACAGTGGGGGGAGGGGCTGTCTGCAGAACAGGAGGCCCCTAAGCTACTTTAGAAACTATAAACATGCAGAATCTTTCGAATTACATCCTCATCTACATACATGCATTAATATGTAGAATATCCCCAGAGGAACATAAGAGACCAATTCACCGAAAGGGGAGGGGGAGAGGGTAAGGAAGAGGCACAGGAATGTTTATAAGGTTTTAGCACATGCCACATTGTTTCCACACAATCTCACAAACTATTCAAAGCAGCATAAAAATAGCAACAAATCACTTCTCCCATCCAATTCTCTGGAGGTAAATCCCCTCCGTTTTTATAGGATTCACTTCCAAGTAAGAAAGTTTAGGGTTACAGCAATTGCAACACCCATCCCAGTCACTGAAGGCTTTGGAAGAGTTACTAGATGCACTTTCTGCCCCAAGCTCTCAGATGGAGGTTTCCAACACTGACGGATGTAATGACAATTCCTAAATAAGTATTTATTAATCATAAAGTTCTGAAGTTCCTCCCAAAGGTACTTTTCCAAAAAGACAACTGGACTTAGTTTTTTCCTTGAAGACGTTTAGCTTCATCTGAATTGAAGAAGCTTCTTGGATGAGAAGCAAAATGTCTTCAAGGAAAAAACAATGTTCAGTTGCCTTTTGGAAAAGCACTTTTGGGACAACCATGACCTGGATAACTGAGAATCTCCACAGACATTCTGAAGTTCATGAGTACTTAGTTTTACCTTCCTTCAATATTTCCCCTTAACTTTCCATCTGTAGCCTTTTTCAACTTGGTGGCCTCCTAATGAAAAGAAATATACTTTCCATTTTCCCTACATCCAATACTTCTAGTTGGAAGTGATTTTAGCATAAGGAACATTTTATCACAATACAAGATTGTCACAAGATTTCCCAAACAGAAGGCCATTTCCCTTGTGGGTATGCCAGTCTACTATAAAATAATTAATAATCTAGTAGATAGGCAGATAGGCAGACATCATTTACAAGGTTCACAATGTGTTATAATATAAATGTCATACATATAATGCAAAGCTCATGTCTCAAAATTTATGTAGGTAAAAAAATAAGAACTCTCAAATGAAGGATTGCAGGTTATTTAAGGAATATAAAAATAATAAGGTAAATTTAACAAAGAATTTAATGGAAATAGACATCAAATTTTAGAAACGTGTTTCTGGATCATAGAACAATGTAAAAGTAGTAATAAAAACTTTATTAAGAAAACAAAACAAATTACTCTGAGATAGTTTAATCTTCAGGGGACAAAATGAGGACAATATTTACTATTGATTTGATTTTCAGATACTGCACTTTTCATTCCCTTTGCCTTCCATTTTTCTTTCTCTCCAAAGTATATGCCTAAAGTATTTTTCTTGCACAACAAAATGATGTATTCATTCATTTCCAGCCTTATAACTTTTTTCAGTTAGACATACCAAGTCTTTTTAAACAGAAACATCTATGAAATTAAACTAGTGCTCCCCTTCAAGCTATTCTGACAGCATTTTCATTGAAATGATTTAACTGATAAGCAGAGTTAAGATAAATATGCAAAATACTTCTTTGTAGATTATTCCTCATGTCTTTTTTCTCCCAAAGAAATATAACTCAAAACAGCATTGTTAATAATCAGAAAAATAGCAAAAATTACCTATTTTCAGTGACCTAATGGAGAAACTGGCTCTACTGTAATTTATTAAAATGTAAAACATGATTAAAAAGGGAGAAAAGATGAACAAAAATAATTTCAAATATGAATTAAATTTGTGAAGTTATTGCCCTCTCCAAAGCTACAGATCTTCCATTCTTTTAATGGAATTTCTTAATAGACTTTTTGTTATATTGACTTGTTATTTTGGCTTTAGCTTGAAAGTGAAAGAAAACTAATTTTAAAAAGTTTTAAAAAGTGCTTCTTTTGCTGAAAATTCCAAACATGCTGTCAAAAAAGGGTCTTTATCTACATGTGAATGGCTTTAACATGGATTAAATTGTGTAAAAAAATGTTGTAACACCTTTGATAAGGGTCTTGTTCCATTTATTTCATTTATTTTTCCATTTATTTATTTCATTTATATTTATAATTTTATAATTATTTGTTCCATTTATTTTTTGCCTTAGTGGCAATTAAGATTTTTTTGAAAGTTTTTTTTTTTAAATTTGGCGGCCATTTTCTTTTCTTCTTTTCTAAATGGAAAGATGGTCTGGAATACAGCATGGCTGAGGAAATCAGCATTAGCCCATTCTCCAATGCATGTTTTCTATTTGTTGTCACTGTTCATTGAGTACTGTAGGAAGGCAATGTCAAAAAAGAGAAGAAAAAATCCCAAATGAAAAGACTTGAATCAAAACAATTCAACCTATTCTAATGTATAAAAGAGTCCCTGGACAGTGAGAAAAATCTGACATTAACCAAAGAAAAGAAGTTAGATAAGAAGAGAAAATGTATAGCAAAGATGAAATAATGAGAATTTTACTTCAGTGAAATAATTTAGGCATATTCAAAAATTCTTCTGCAGTGAAAAGTGAATTCCCTTAAGTTGTCAAGAATAAACAGGCATTCTTAACTGGCTTGACTAATTAAATCCACGAGTCATCTCTTGGAGAACGTTATAAACCTATGTTTGAATTGACCAAGCATGAAAACTAGATGCATAAACAAAGTATTAAAAATCTATTGATTTTACTGCAACATCTTGTGGAACAAGTACATTTGGCTACCCCACAAAGGGAGGGGGGCATTTAATTTTAAACACAAGTATTATTGAATAAGCATTTCATATATTTCAGAAGAATATTGCAGAGCAATTTCTATGCACCTTATTTCCCCTCCTCCATCCCTATTATTTTAAACAGAAATTCAATTGCTTCTATCAAACAAATTTAATACTGCATCAGTATTGTAAGTCTTCACGCCACATATTCCATTTAGACATGGAAAGAGAATTGATGGTGTAGTGATTGATTTGTTTCAAGATAGCATAAGGATTTTCCAGGACTTAACTATAGATATATTTCCTACAAAATGTCATAAAAATGAGTAGTTTCTATATCAAAAATGTCTGAATAGTACAATGGAGCTGCCCAGATTGGACTTAGTAAACGGCTGAAATTGTATTATGAGAACAGCATTCACCAGAGCTGAAAGAAGAATGGAGAATGGAATTAACAAAATGATAGAAACAATGCCATAATTAGGATCCAAAGACAGGGAAATATTCACTTTATTTAGCAAACCCAGAAATGCAACTTTTTTTTAGTATTACTAAGGAAAAAACAAAACCAAAGACCAAATTAATTATATTTGAGATTACATATGGGAACATAATTGATCCTACCTATATTGTTTGTTCAGTTTTTCTGAGATGTAGGAGAAAGTGAAGAAATGCTAAAACAAAACAACATTCAAAACAAGGATCTGTTGCTGCTAGGAACAAGCAATGCAATTGAAGTAGGACTTACAGCTTGACAGCTCAGAAAATCCATACTTTCCTGTAACCATACTGCCCGTTCCAAAATATATGCTAAGCTAATAAAGGAAAATATATGTATGATATTTATATGCTAAGCTGCCTACACCCCTCTCCTCCCTTGCCAATAATTTTATTTATTAAATTTATATGCCATCTATCTTGTAGTTTGAGGCAACTCTGGCAGCTATTAATAATGTTCTTCAAGCATTCAAGCTGAAGGGGTCACAAACATTCATCTAAAGGGCCAATGTTGTATCGAAAGGTAGCGGGGTAACTAGAGCATTCATACAGCATATATACTCCAATGCTCAAAACATTAGGGATCTCCCCAACCTTCATTCGTTCCCCCCCTCCAAGATGAAGGCTTGGTGCTTTCTCAGATGGTAGAACATATCCTGCATCAAAAGATACAGAAGATTTATAATATGAAATAGCATTGTACTATCCTAATGTGATCCTTCTAAAAAAGTAGTAATAATAAAAAATTGAAAGGTTGTTGAAGAGTATATCATTTGTTATTTTTGTAATGAAAAATGCCCCCTGAATAATAAAGTTTCAAGGGAATTTACTTATAAAATTTTTACATTATTTGTTCATTGAATTGAAGTATGAACACAGTAATATCCTCTTTAAGTTCTTCATATAAAGAATAATATGAGTATTTAAATAAGAGTATTCATTAATTTACAAAACAGAATATAGAAAAAACTCTGCAGAGTTTTATGTTGAATAGGCAGGATTTAGAGGCTTTGCAGAAAAATCCCAAGAACACCAGTGTAATTTTGAAAAAAAGTAAAAAATGTAACTGATACAGAATCATCTCACAGTTTAAGAGATTATACATCTGGGCTGCGATTGCCACATATATATGAGGTGGTATGAAGAGGTGGAGTATGTACCATCCCCACTTCAGAAACAATACATTAAGCCCCAAGCCATTCATTTAGAATTTCTCACCTTTGTCGATTTAACACAGAATTAATACAATTCCTTACTATCTTACAAATTCATGCCTCTTTCCCCAACCCAAGTAATACTGCAAAATATCCATCCATGTACTGTGTTTAATTAGACTAAGACTACTAAATAAAAATTACCCAATTAAAGAAACATGCAATTTTGCCCTTATATAGTCACAAACATATTTCAGAATTAAAATATATCTGTTCCTAATACAGAAATTTCAAACTCTCACCTTGCAAAAATTAGGGATAACGGTCCTGAAAAATCTATCTTTGGAATTATGATAAGTTCTCTCCCTTTCCCCAAAAATGGTCTCAGGGCATAGTGTTTATATTTATTGTTATATACTTAGGACTTACCGGACTGACTTTTCAATACAATCAAGGATTCAATGTAGAAAATTGCAAGATAGTTTTGGTATGTAGAACAATATGTTAACACTGTTGTGTTCTGTTACATACAAATAAATCTCATCTCCAGTAATTCTTGGAAGTGGTTATAAGTCGTTTGCCCTTGCAATATCTCTGCTTCCATGAGGTCAAATTAGTCCCTTAAATACTTATGCATTTAAATACACAACAGATAATTTTTTTGTCTTTGAGTATCATTAACAAGTTGATTTCATTCCTATATCAGCAGTAACTCCCAAACCTTTGGGCATAAGCATAATCAAGCATGCCTTCACGACAATGTAGTTTTTGATATTAAAGAGATTAAAGGGTTTGATCAAATGTGTTAGCTTATAAATACAAATTGTCTACTTAATTGTCCTTTAATATCACAATCTCAGAGAAATTGCCTGCAACTGAGATTCATATTTGTTTTCTTGAGTTTAATAACCACTTCCCCTACAATGTTTAGAAGGATGCCACATGCCTTTGGAAAATACATTTGATCAGTGAAATCTAACCAAACTTACTTCACAAATACCTTAAATCTTGCATATAAAATTATTTCTCTTACTTCCTCAACGTTATGATCCCGAGAGGTCCTATGCTAAGTATCTGAACATAAAGGATGCAGAGAAAGAATCCAGTATCTATATCTGTGTTGCACAAGGATACTAAAAGCTAGAAGCTAAAGGTATAATGCACATTGCTGTGTTTCATACACAACAAACACGTGGACTAATTCTTGGAAATGTGCATATAGGATCACAAATTAAGTTAATGAGACTTAATTTAGAACATTTAGGTTGCTAGTCTGTATGTGGTTACAATAAATCAGACTAAACCACAGGACTTATTGCTGCATAGCCATACACAGATTGCTATAAGTAATCCCCATTGAAAAAGGAAAAAAAAGGAAGAGGAGATGGGCTTTAATTGTGTGATTTAAATTTAGATTAAAGCCATTTATTTCTGTATAACTTTTTTGGCAAGTGGAGAATTTTTGAGGTTACAGCTAGATTTCTGAGATCCTAACCAAATATGCTGGACACGATGAGGACATTCTTAAGGAAACAAAGGTTTCAGAACAGATGAAATAATAAACTTTGTTAAGAAAGCATTCATGTTAATTCTTTTACTAATCCCTGCATGTGCATAGTCTTTGAATACAGAGAAGTTATACTAAGAATTTTTTTATTTGATCAAAAAAAAATTGTTAAGAATATCTAACTGGATTCTAACCTGAAAATAAACAGCAATTAATCCTGGGTTAAGCAAGACCATCTATCTTAATTAAAAGATGGCCTAAGTAAAAAAAAAAAAGAATGTTTGTGTATACGTTTGTGCATTACATACATAACTTATTTATAACCTTTAATATTTAGATGGTCCAGAGCTGCATACAATTGTAATTAGGTATCAAAAGAAAATTTTCATGGACTGCATTTTTAAAAAATTGGGATTAATTCTGCCTTGCATATAAAGGTTATAAAAATTACTAATATATACAATTTTAAATAAACTGCTGGTCTTTTTCTCACAGGCTGGTTTGTGTATAAAAGTTTCTCCTTCTTGAAAAAAATGCAAAACATGAAATTAACTTTTATACAATAATTTTATCATGTATATGTGGCTTGCATGTTAGGCATTGCTAGCCCCTGACAAGGCCAACCTATTATTAGACAATCAATTTTGAAAGGGTCATAAAAAGGACAATACTACTCTATTTGGACTGCTAGGTTGCAGAAAAGTATGGCATTTCCTGCTGCAATAACGTATCAGCTTTTAGTAAGATGAATATTGATGTAGGGAGGCTGCCATTTGATGCTCCACCTTACAAAGTATTTTCATAAGACTTATCACTACAACTGATACTTCCATAACATTTAATCTGGATCCCAAAGCAGTAATTCAGTTTCAGGTTTAAGCTGATAGCATTTTCACCATTAAAAGAGGAACAATTAATTTCGACCTTTAAAAAAACCCAACACTACATTCTTATGAACCTCTCATTAAAAATATTTGCCATATGAAATATCATTTCTGAAGCAGCACTTTAGAATTAATGTATTTCTAAGCTCTTCAGTAATTCTCATTCTAACTCTCAAGCAAACTGCTTTCATATGAATTTGAGATAAAGCTTTCAAACAACATTTCTGGGAAATATAACTATGACAGTAGAAGTAGAAGATAATACAGAGGTGCAGGTTCGAAAAAGAGTTGGAAGGAAAAAGCGAATAAAATAAACATCAAATCAACCTTCTGAGATTGTTATGGCACTTTTCTAAGATGGCATTATTTAAAGCAAGCTCCAGGAATTACATTGCATAAGGAGAGGCTCATTTCTAAGGTAAGCATCTGTTCCTACACATTGTAGTACGTTCTGAATCCTAATACAAGAACTACCCAGAGCTTTCAGCAATAACAGGACCAAAATAACAAAACATTTTGGGGGGGGGGGGAATAAAAGAAATAGAGTTTAGCAGTTTGAGGGAGTCTTTTTAGTAATAATCTTAAAGTTAAGAGTGCTTAAATTAAAATTGGGCTTAACATCAAATAAAATTACTTTTTATGAAATAGCATTTTGAATAAAAAGTACATAAAATTCAATTTCAAGCAGTTTAATCACTACACCCACTTCCCACCCACATATTCAAGAGTTTCCAGTTAAGACTGACAACTTCCAAAGTCAAAAAGTAGGGCTGATTAATTATCCATTCATACAATGAATTTTTTAATAACTATAAACTGTATTAACCATGAGTTGTGCTCTTTTGCTCTCTCAGCTAAACCCATGTTATAATTTAAAATGTCATATATATGACTATATCATTCTGAGTTTTAGTTCAGAGAATTTTCATTTGGAAATCAAGGTTTCAAAAAATAGATTCACTGAACATCAGTCTTACATCTTTAAAGGGGCAATACCAAATAATATTAAAAATTCACATCCATTGAAAGAAAAATGTTCACCAAATATGAGAACTTTGAAGATGCCAACTTGTAACGGCTGTTTCACAGAGTGCTTACAGTTATCACATGACAGATATATGAATCACCAGAGATTACAAGGATCAGAAAAATAGTTTCTAATCCATGGCTACATAATAAGGACATAAACAGATTCTAGCCAATTACAAAAACAGGATTCTATCTTTAGAGCAGAATTGTTATTTAAGGATTTTTTTCAAGCTAATCATCAAGTTCAGAAGCCATTTTAAGATTCATGAATGCTTCCAGATATGGAATTAAAACACACATCCACCACACATGCTATTTTGGCATAAAACTCTGCATAGATCAGAAACTGAGTTCAGATTCCAGATTTTAGTCTAACTTACTTCAGTTTATAGAAGTCCTCTAGAAAGAGAAAAAATTCTGTAAACAGAACAAAGATATCAATACAGTACATTGCTAGAGTGCAGTTGATGTACTTGTTACACTATTTCAATTAGGAAAATGTTGCCTATAAAAACCATAGAAAAGGGAAATTTGAAGGAAACTTGTGTGCAATTGCAATTTTGCCCAGAATATTAGTACTCTAGATTTTTTTTTGTTTTCTTTTAAAGTTCATTTGCTAACCATATTTGAAGTGCCTGTTGTGCTTTAGCTGTGCTTTTGAATTGAAAACCATTTCCTTCAAAACTCTTTCAATTTACTAAAAACATATGACCAAGCATAAAAGCCAATAACCTAGGATTCTAAAACAGATCAAAGTTGCTGGAATACTTGAGTCCAGGTCTAAAAACTGGAGCAGTCCTAATGTAGCATTCAAGAAGATAAGAAATGTCAATTAAGAAAAGAAGATCTAAAACATTATATGATTGCTTGCACAATAGATATAAACCAGCTTGATGCAGAAGAATAACATTAACCAATTGTAAAACCGATTAATACTCTGAAGCAGTTTCTGGTAGCATTCTGCAATCAATTATTCCCACATTATCAGCTAAGAAATACAGACTGAGAACAGATCACTGTCTTTAGAAAGTAAAACACAAAAACTAATATTAAACAACAAAATTATAATTTAACAGCAGAATCCATGTAGTACTTTTAAAATCATTTATTGTATGATGTAAGGCTATATGACTGAATATATTATGGACTACACTGAAGATAAAAATTTGCAAAAGCTTTAAGTACTGCTGACACTGAATTGTGTAAAAAGAAGGGTGACAAGCAGTTAAGATATAGCTGTAGTTACAAAAAAAGGTAAATGTGGCATTTAATCTGTTCTAGTGAAACAAATGGCTTATAGCTAAAACCACCTAAAGAAGGTGCTGCTGTATTTTCACATTTGCTTTCTTCCACCTATAAATTTCTAAGACAATTTGCTGATACCCTATTTAAATGCAAAATTATTGCAAACAGTAACGTGTTAAAATGTCTTCTATCATTTATTCTCAGTTATGTAAAATGATAAGAAACCTACTTAAATCTGTATCCCCCAAAATGGGGATTATCAATAGAGGCCTGGGCAAATAGAGGCCTGGGGGCTAATAATCTTTGCACAGGTGAAAAGACACCTTATAGAAGAACCTAAGGTAAAACAGTTCCCTCATAGATATTTAAAACATGAAAGATAGTGCAAATTTAACACACTAGTATCACAACACAAATTAACTCCTTGTATTCATTTAGTTTTTTTTTTTTTTAAACTTGGCACACAACATAAATGTGGAAACAGGAAAAAAGAAATTATATATTCTGGGAGAAGGGAGGGAAAGCAAACTGGCCAATTTTGCCCCCATTTAGCTAGTAATCTTTCTTATTCTCCTCTTTTAGCCTTTAACTTACTATAAAACAGGCCAATCAAGGCATGTCTCTGTGCCTAAGTTATTTCTTAAAATTAAATAATTCAAATACGTTATTAAAAAAATAATATATTTTTAAAAAACACTGCTCATGGCCAAACTGAATGGAAGGTTGCAATTATTTCAAAACAATTTTCATGCAATTCCCCTTAAAGGAATTGGAAATAAAGAACAGCTTTGTACGTTTGGTTTTACTAAATTGTGTCACGTGAAACTTTTAACAACATTGTGCACAGGGGCATAGAAGCTTCCCTTATGCTCCTGTTTGATTCTCTCGTCTCTCTTCAAGTGCACATGGAAAAAGAAACTAGACAAAGTTTCCTGGTTTCCTGTCTTTGCTTTCAATAGGGACTATTGTGCTCTCTGAATTGTTCTGCTGAAACTGAAGTCTGCTCCCCCTCTGTGATGAAGAAGGCGTGTTGCTTTGCTGGTGATGGAAAAAAGAGGAACCCGGATAATGCCCCATGACCTCACTGTAAGTTGGGGGTGGTCCTTCCATCCTTCCATTACTGCTATAATTGGTTGCACTTATTCCCGAATTGCTGCTTGGTGGGCAAGGGCCCGCATTGTATACCGAAACATCTATCAAATCGCTGTCAAATACAGTTCTGTTTGGAGGTGCCCTCACGGATTCTCTGTTAAGTTCCATCTGTTGTTCTGGATCCCGAAGCTGCAGAGTGCATGGCCCCTGGTACGGTGGTGGCTCTTCACCATCAGAAAGAGAGATTGTAGGAGGCAGATCAATCTCGTGCTGCACATATGGATACGTTGGCTGGAAGCGACTGAAATGTTCCCTCTGCAGAAAAGATGGAGCAGTAAATCTGTCCCTGGAACGTGGGGCATACATAATCTGCAACGTAAAGCAATCAGTATAGTCAAAACCTAAAAAATATTCAGAAATGCATGCAATATTTTGTGTACACACACACACAAACATCCAATTTGGTGTTGAAACAATTTCAG
Source organism: Bothrops alternatus (assembly GCA_034064705.1). Taxonomy (NCBI): domain Eukaryota; kingdom Metazoa; phylum Chordata; class Lepidosauria; order Squamata; family Viperidae; genus Bothrops; species Bothrops alternatus. Next base: position 8,423,649 of record JARGCV010000079.1, on the reverse strand, counting down.
AGGAAAAAAAGATTCCTTAGGAGACCGAATTATATTGCTTTACAAAATTACCTAAAATCAGAACAATTCCTTAAGAAAGCATATTCCTATGCAACCTTCCATGTACTTTTCACAGTATTTGTCAATACAGTATCACAGGGAAACTGAAGCTCAGGTAAATGCGCCACCACAGCAATCAACTTTCTCTTCCTTCCATAATGCTTTCTGAAATCTATATATTTAGTCAACAGCAGCAACATAATTGCCACAATGCCACATGTGACTTCCATACTACATTGTTTCCCTCCCCCATTAGAAAATCAAATAATTGAAATTTCAAAATAAGAAAAAATCTCTTGTGCTCCCTCTGAGGCTTACCTCTGAAGGTCCCTGTCGAGAAGATGAACTGTCAGAAGGCCACAGACACCCCTCCTAGGACACAAAGGGAAAAAAAGCTTCAGCATTTAACAGCTACATGCCACTTATGTGTTTTACAGGTAGTCCTCAATTTATCACCAGTGATAAATGATTGAAGTCCTGACAGACCTCCAAAAAGCTACTTAAACTTAGTTTTGGAGTTCTGATGTCAGCCCCTCTTTATGGCCACATGACCACATTTTGGATGCTCAGCATCTTGTCTACGTTTATGGCCATTTGCAGAACCTTGTGGTCATGTCACCATAATTTATGACAGTTTTTCTGGAAAACGATGTTTAATTCTGGTTTTCAGCAAAAAAAACAAAAGCCCTATAATGATCAATGGATTTGCTCAATTACCATCACGTTCACTTAAAGACTACTGTGGAAAAGGTCTTAAAACCATGTCTGGTGGCATGGTGACCTGCTTTATAACCATCAGGAGTTACGACTGTAATTGCCAGGGTCAGTTACTGTTATAACTTGAGGATTACCTAAACTTCAACCTTAGTGTATCTCTACTGAAGCATACACATTTTGGATTTTTTTCTTACTTTGTGCCATAATAGCTTGGGGCTGATTTTGTAGTGAGTATGTTTTGGTATAAGGCCTATGATGCTAAATCTATACACTTCATTTTTATTTCTTACTCAAGCTCGTAACATAATTCAGTTGCACTGACTATAAGCACTGTACATTCCCAAATAGGGTAACAAAACAGAAAGTATAACATAATTTAAGCAAGCACTAAGATAAAGTATCATTTAATTTGTGTGGTGTGTGTGTGTGTGTGTGTGTGTGTGTGTGTGTGTACATGCACGAGCACTTGATTTGATTTTTCTAACTAGTTCCTAAATATCTCCTAGAATAGCTGGGTCTCAATGACTTTCCTAAATACCATAGGATTGATGCTGATCTAATCCTTGTGGGATTGCTGCTTCACAGAAGGAGAAAAAAAGCTTCCTTCTAGTTCATAACCCTGGATTACAACACTATTTTAGAAAAGCGATCCCTCCCTTCCAATATGATTGGACTGGAAATTTTGTTGTGCAATAACTTTATTAAACAATAATTAATGAATGAGTATGACAGGTTTCAGGAAATTGTTTGCAGCAAGCACAATTCCTCTACATATGAATTTTTCCATGTACTGTAAGGTGGAACCTACACTGTAATAGAGGCTTGGGCAGAGTATTAAGTCATAAAGATCAAGAGAATAAGATCTTCTGCAAACTAAGATGTCGGCACCTGGATCAGCTGCAGGTGCATTGGCTCTCGAAGGTGAAAAGTTTTGGGAGGGATATAAGGGATATAGGCCAGATGATCGGGAAGGTTTTAATGTGTTTGAGCAACACAGTGGGACTAAGCTAACATACGACCAACAATCTTTGTTGGTATGGCGAGTTTTTAGCTGTTTTGGAACTGTTGGTGAGACCATTAAAAGTCGTTTACACTGTTTGAAATTGTTCTGCTGGCAATAAGATCTGATTGCTGGCACAGTGATGGATTCTACTGCAAATCAGAGCTGTTTCCAAAGGAGGCAGAGGAGGAGATGTCCCGGGGCTTATGGAGCAAAGGAATTGGATGAGGCTATCGGCAGGCCCAGAGGAAGGGAGAGAGGCTTTTGGAGGAGTTAGAGATGGGGGCAGCAGTGTGCTCCAGGGGTGAAAAGGAGAGAGGCCCCTTTAAGGACAAGATCAGAAAAAGAAAAGGAGCAAGGTTGTCGTGTAAGAATACAAGCTAATTTGAGGGCTAATCCACATGGAGCTCCGTTTTTTGCCATTGTTCGCTCCCTAGAGACTAAAATGGATGTTCTGAAACTTGAGCTGGCCACGAACAAGGAGTGTATATCGGAGGTGGTGACCCTTTGACAGCTGTATGCAACGAAATTTCATTTTGATGTATGCTGATTCAAAGTGACAATAAAGTTTTTGTCGTTGTTGTTATTCCAAAGCTTCATCGAAGATCCTAAGAACTGCCTGTTCAATAAGGTGTATAGCATAATTACAGAGACAAGGTGATATTCACTATATGCTGTGTTTAGTTCTACTGACCTACTTTGCATATACTTTGCATATACTTTTGATATCATCTAGTTTAACATCATCTACTTAAGTTACACTATTTTTGCAACTTACCCTCAAATACACATATACACGAACAAAACACAGCTTTTTCTTCTAACAAGGCTATAGATCTTTCTCTACTGCTGAGCTGAAGTGCTCTCTACTCTAAGTAAATCAATCTACAATTAGCAGTCCCCACTGCTGATTCCTATCCTGCACCTATCAGCATTGTCTCAAGTCAGTACTGTCATCTGACTGTCACTGAACTAAGCCTAACAGATTATTTTTTTTTTGCATTTTGTGGCTGCCCTTGATTGATACAGAATATAGCAAAATATATTACTTTAAAACTTATACTGCTAATCTGTCTCATGAGATAAGAACAGATAGACATAATGTCATGGGGATAGCATTAAAAACGTATTGGCAGGTCATGTTTGTTACATTATTAAATCTAAGTGAAGTTGGCCCTTGTATCTTCTTAAGAGTATGAAAATGTTTCTAGAATTTTGCTTTTCTAAAAGTTATACAACTAAAAAAAAGCCTATAGAAAACAGTAACAAGGAGGGGTGGGTGGTGTCAGCAATATGTCTTCATATGCAAAATCCTAATCATCATGCAACATTTCTGACCTAGTTACTGTGGAAACTCAAATCTATACAAATAAAAAGTTATTATAAAGAGCTCATAGTATTATATGCGTTCATCTCTTATGTCTATGTCTCATATTTCTTTATAACTACCATGCAGACATGAAATAGTCAAAGGTTTTAAGCTATTTAACATGTTTAAAAGATGACATAATTTTAAATGAAGGAGCTTTAATCTTTGCACCCACCACCAAGAAAGCATTGCAGCAAGTGCTTCATTCCACTGAATACCTTAACTCAGCATCTTCACTTAATGTTTATTTTGGCTGAAGAATCTTTGAGTTAAGACTCCATTTCCTGAAGCCATGGGACACAATTAACAAAATTACCCACAAAAAATCTGTACAAATAAGAATTTGCTTCCATATACATAGCACTTTGTCAATGTACTCTTTTCGTCTAGGATCGAGATCCAATTTTTAATTATAATCAGTGGGAATAAAATTATGGCTTAATTATTAGAAATGCAATGGTTGTTCAGTTATTGTGCTTATACTAAAAATGCCATGAATGTCTACATCTTGTATTCATGGATACGAGATGGGCGGCAAATTAATGTTATAAATAAATATAAATAAATAATGTGAAAGTGAATTCAAACTTATATGAAGAATATTTGTGGCTCAGGGTTGAAATGATGGATCCTTGGTGCTCTCTGAGCTTGGCTGTTTTCTTGCAGACATTTCATTATCCAACATCAGTCCACTCTCCACTGAATAGTCTAATCTTGGGAAAAGTCATATTCTTATTGGTGCTACGTATACAATCATGCACAATCCAGCACACTATTTTTCTCTTTGAAGACAAAGCATAGTCCTCTTACAAATTCAAAGTGCACATTATATGTTTGTTCTAGATAAATACTGGAAACTGTTCTAGTGACGTCCACTTTCTTCCTAATATCAATGTTATTGCCTGTAGAAGTAAGTGTGCCTTGTTTTCCTTATTAGTTAAGACTCTGTGCAGAATTCTGTCTCATGTGAAACCCAATGTGCATACACAAGTACAAGCCCTCCTGAAAACAGCAGGAAGCTGCTGTCTTGTCAATCAAAGCAGCAGGCAGCAAAGATCATTAAGTGTATCAGTGTGAGTTTTAATAAAGGGCGAGCATGGATAATATAAAAGAATTTAGGAATTTGGAGCCAATGGATTTTTAAATTTAAGTAAATTTAGTGTTGCCACATTCTACAAATAAAAAAATGTTAATGGTGCCTATATTGTATTATGATTTGTAAAATATTACTAATTCTGCCTAAACCACTATATAAAGTAAGTCATTCATGAATAAAACTGAAAAGCACAATTTGGCCATCAAAATCACTAATATGAGATTTGGAAATTGATTTAAGATGTTCACTAAAACAAACACATTTGCTGACAAGTATTTAATAGCGAAACACAGTGGCAACTAAAAGTATTCAAATAAATAAGATTTTATAGAGTACAGAAATAAAAAATAGGTGGGAACAGACTTCCACCAATTAATTGTCCATTATAATTAAATGGTGGTATATAGAACATGCCAGAATGCAGCTGCTGGGTGCAACTTGCCATGGCCAAACAAATAATCTGGGATCAAATAAGAGTTTTCTCCTCCACTATTTCTTCCACTCCGCTCTACAGGATTATATTCATTCAACAATTCATCTGTTAAACAGACATATGATCTGTACCTTGGACTAAAATAGAGATGATATGATTATAGGTTAAAGCTTCTGAATCACAAACAAAAGTGGGCATAGCTCATTGATGGAAATTTTTATACATCCTATCATAAAGATTTTTCGCAACAATGAAGCACATATATCTTTGTCTAACATTCATGCATTTTTAAATATTTGTAAATGCTAGATTCTTTCAGCAGTCTTAAAAGTGTGCGTGTGCGTGTCACAAAAAATATTCACTGTAATTAATATATGTATAGTTTTGCTGCCTTCACCAATAAATGGGGTAGAGTGTTATTTTTAATGTTAACTCTAGATGGCAGCAAGAGGTCTTAAATACTGAATATTACTGCTGCATACCAAAGCCTTTTGTCCTAGATACTGTCTAACTCTCCCTTGGGGCAGAGAAGAGACCCATTTTATTTCTTTAAAAATATTTCTTTGAAGTGTATGTTCATAATGCATTAAAATGGACAAGGTATTCTAAGCACATAGTTTGAGAAAAGTTGTATTTGACAAATTCAGGAAAAAATATAGAATCACATAAACAGAAAGAAATTAGAAATGAAAGTGAAGTTTGTTGAAAACCTGAAAAAATTCTGGAAAAATATTTTCACAAGATTATAATTTTATATTGTCTGTTTTCTTAAACAATGAGGCTATATATGGTATTTTTTTTTCTTCTGCTCAATCATGTGTGTTCTTTAAAGATGTTGAACAAGCTCTTGCAATTTTCTCGGCAAGGTTTTCAGAAGTGGTTTACCATTGCCTCCTTGCTAGGGCTCAAAGTGATTGGTCCAAGGTCATCCAGCTGGCTTCGTGCATAAGGTGGGACTAGAACTCACAGTCTCCTGGTTTCTTGCCTAATACCTTAACTGTTACATCAAACTGGGTCTCATATAGTGCTATATAATGGCTAAAGTTGTAACAAAGGGAATATACATTATTGCTACTCATTTATTACTGCTTTCCTTTTAGTCTATTATATTACCTAAAACTCTATTTTTCAAATGTAAAGTTGGTGGTTGATTCTGATACCTGGGCAAGATCAATAATATCTCTTCCCAAACTTCCAGGCTTATAATTGTATATGAAGGCTTCTGCCAGGCAGACATCCATATAAACAAACGTCCAGCAGTAGTCCAAACTAGTAAGTAGTGTCAGGAAGGATGAGGTCAGAACACTCATGCCCTTACTCATAGGCTGATTCAATGCACAAATGTCTGAAAGTAATTCTAAAGAAAATGAAAGGACTGGTGAGAGAGCAATTTGACAATCCTGTCCTCCCTATTTCCTCTATCAGCTGAAATCTGTCCAATTCTCGGCAATTGCTATGAGGAAATATCTGTTTCTATTTTTTACCTTCCTACTGAAAATAGTTGTTTTACCATTCTATTGCAGAACTACCCCTCCTCTTTATCCCACAATCTAATAGAGTATTTCTCAACCGTGATAAATGTAAGAAGTGTGGACCTCAAAACCCAGAATTTCCCTAGTCAGCATGTTGATTGGGGAATTCTGGGGGTTGAAGTCCAAACTTCTTAAAGTTGCCAAAGTTGAGAAACTCTGATCTAACACCGTGAGAACTCTGAAATTACTGCTGTACAAAGCTGACAATGGATCTAAATGGATTAATAGTTTGCAACCACACAGGGCAGCTTCTTCACATGATGATTATTCAAGGTGGTCTGCTGTAAGCCTTTCACAGTATAGCTAGTGCTCGTAACAATAATTATGAATTTAAGGGGTAGGAGGAAGAGATAGGCATATTATCTATTCATAAACCTGCAATGACGTAAGACAGATTTTCCTTTAAAAAAATTAATGTCGTGCCCTAGCAGAATCTAAGGGAACACCTTTATTTCAAATATGAATCCATTAAAAAATAAAAAAAGGTTTGCATATAAGTTTTTCCATAGCTGAGAAGTTTGAGTAGCCTTAAGCATTATTAATCTGCAAATTTTCTAAATTTAATACTACAATCTGCACCTCCGTTATTTATATTTGATACTTCTTAACTGCCCATTTCCCTTGAAGATGGGCAGTCAATAAGATTAAAAGGCCTATGCAGAAATTTGGATTAGAAAAGAAACAGATTTTTGGAAGTGTGCATGGGTGCACACATGGTGACCACCCTAAACCAAACATGTCATTTCCTTCTGTGCAAGATGCAGGTTCTTTAAGGACTAGCTGATAGGCACTAAGAGTGCTCTGTGTCCCAATTATTCTTTTCCCCTATGAAACTAGATTGCTGTAATGACCTAAAATAAATATCCACACAGCACATGAAACCACACCCAATCATTAAAATGAAAGTAGATTGTCCTTATTTTTTAAAAGGTTTGTTTTTTAAGGAAACAATTATGTCTGGTCAAACCTACTTTTCCTGCATCAAGATGTTTTCCAGAGGGGAATAAACTATCCTTTCTTTAACCTTTGCAATAGTTTCTTAATTAATTGAAAGAGCAGTCAAAACAATATATTTTGCCTTTTTGTTTTACCTACTTCTGCTTTGTTTTAAAAAGACAAAGCAGAAGTCAGTAAAACAAAAAGGCAAAGTTTCTTCTGCCTCACATAGTGTCATTTCTATTTCTGCTTTTAGCAACAGTTGACATCTTTCTTTGTTCAATAGGCACACAGCCTCTATTCACAGAAGACAAATCTCACTTGGGACCGAGATTAAAAAAATAAAGCCTCGATTATGCATAAAACTTGGTTTCTCTCCAATTAGTTCACCTATAGGAACCTAACAGAATGACTGTCCCAACTCTCTTGGGACAGAGTATGAGATTTCAAAGAAAGTCTTTTAAAAAGCTATACAAATTAATTTCAAAAACAACAAAAGTATTAGCTGGTCCTTGAGAATCTTGGAAAGTTAAATAGAGTTTAATTTGGTTGTTAGTACAAGATCAGGGCTGTAGGCTAAACTGTAAAGTTAAAAAGAACATGTAAGAAGGCATTGGCAAAACCATTGCCATATAGCTGTCAAGAAAACAGTATCAATATGTCCATGAAGTCATCCGATTGCTGACTTCATCTTTACCTTCAAAGCATAACCAATATATAAACACCGTCCATGTTTCAGTCTAGGTATCAGCTCCAGGAAGACAACCTACATCCTGAATAACAACATATTTTGCTATATCAATCAGCATAAAGTGAAAAACCAACTTGATTAAATAATATGGAGATCCATCAGAGACTATTGCTATTATTTCCTTCGCTTAGCACTGAACTGCCTACAAGCAAGAAAATTGCCACCAGGTGTCCTCTAGCTGTACTGAAGTCCTCTACTTCAGCAGGAGATGAAGTCCTAATACATGTGGAATGTCTCAAGTGAAAATGATTAAGCAAACTGCTACAAAAGAATTGCTTCTTGTACCTAAGGAAAGTGATATGCAAAAATTTAAACTCACTGGTTGTAAAGAGTCCTCTTGCCTCCTGCTTTGGCTCTGCCGACTGATGAAGGACCTTGTTGACCCTTTATAATGATTCAGCAAGCAGATGATCACTACTATCATAACAGTTATCACCACTATGATGATGATAATCTGAATAAACTCTAGTTCCGCTGTAGGGAAAAGAAAAATGGTATCATTTAAATCCAGAACAAACAAGAAACAGCACTTAACAAAACAGGAGGTACAAAACTCCAATAGATTTTCTGATACATATAAACTGCACAATGTGTTAAAGAAAAATATATATTCTGTGCAGTAATGAAAATATTCCCAAGATGCAGAAGACAAATAAATTGTTTATGGATAGTTAGGTACTAAATAGCACTGAAATAGTAGAGATGAATTGTTTATGTCTTCAGTATTGGGATTTGCTCCTCTCCAAAAGTCAGTCTTCACCATGTTTTGAGTTTTGATCTGTAATAGTACACATCTCACAATTCAATGTAATCATGACTTCTTTTAGAAATGATTTCATCAAGTTTAGCCCTCAGGATAATTAATGAAACAGACCTAGATCAAGCATATAATAAAATATAAAAAAGCTTAACTGCAATGGGATAATTGTTGTAACATTTGGTTATATAATTCTTATTACATTTAGAAAGTATATAGCAAGCATACTCAAAGTAAGGCAATAATAGGACTGTGTGAAAACATATCCTTCAAGGCAGAAAAAGACAGATATTAAAAATACTATTTATTATTGCAACCGGTCACATACCTCATTCTATAAGAAGATAACAAAAATGGCCAAAATTGATATACCGTTATGCTATTTTGTAAAAAGTTGTACATTTTTAAAGAAACACAGTCTTCACACAAATGTTTCCACAAATAGTTCTAAGGATTCTCCTCTGGCTATGTAAAAATATGCTAAGTATTAAATATTAGTAAAAAGAACAGATCACAGAAGAAAACCATCCTAACACTCTACTACTATTACTGCTATTATACTCATACGTGCAACCACCTATTCCTGCTATTATTTTATAGTGGAGATTAATAACCAGAAGGATTCAGTTTAAGAAAAACAAATCCTTAATGCTCATATTAAAGGCAAAAACAACCAAAATGATCAAGGATTGCTTTTGCTTGGATCACTGTTTTTTGTTTTTGTATTTCAGTGAAACCATGGTGATGAGAGATTAACCTAAAAAGTCACTGTGTTTTTTCAAAGTCACAATGCCCCTAAAAAGTCTGTAAGATTAAAAAAAAAACACGCCCCTGGGCATTATAAATGTTTTCCTTTTGGAAGTCATAATTGCTTTACACCGCTTGGATTCAATTACAGCATCAGTTAAAACTATGGCACTTTGGGACAAACCAGTTGCATCGTTAATTTTGAAGAATCACACCTTTAGGTGTTAAAATTAACAGAAAAAAGCACATCAACGACTGATAATGTACTTGTTCCTATGTGTAAGAACTCTTCAGAATTCAAGCCTTCATTTGCCCACATATAAACTAGAATTCAGCCATTGTTCAACCAAAATATGCCTTTGACCATTGCCAATATGTACTTTGTAATGGAAATGGTGAATCAAAGGCAAAATGCATAATTTTGCTAACAAGTTAAATATTATAATTCTTGCAATAAATTCTGTAATTCACAAATATCTTCGGTTTCACAAAAGGAATGTCTACTTTTAAAATTAATTCTAAAAATAATTATACGAAAGTACATAGAAGAGTGTATCCGCATTTCTTTTCTTGTAACTTGGGGTTGGTAAATGTAAAACACAGTGAAGTATTTTTCTGGCATTAAGAATTGCTTCTAATAGTTTGGGAAAGAATAAGAATTAACAACTTTAAAAAGGGTATTGGTCAATTTCCTCTCTATTAATAGTGAAAGGTATAAATGGTTAGGACTGAAATGTTGAAAATGTTGAACCTATCAACATTTTCAATAAGGGCACATGTTCTAAGTCACATTTCCTGAATAGACAACACAGGAGATCATATTTCCCTACATATTGTAAGTTATTTACACTCTTAAAACAAATATATATATATATGATTTGAAGAAATATAATAAATCATTTATCCTTTTCTGCTTTACAAGCTACTTTCTCACAATAATTTGTATTAGCTAGATACAATTTTAATCCAGCCAATTACAGATCTCTATTGCTTTCCTCAAGAACTCTATATGCAACTGTACATTTTATTTTTTTCCAGGTCCTTATATTTTTGATTAGTGACAGGAAGCTACAAAATGTTCTCTTTGATTCTGTATCCTGTCACTCTCCCTCTCCTAGAGGTCAAGTTTCAGTTTTAAAAGCAACTATCTTTGAATAAAGGATTTCTGAATATTACCTAATTTAAAGGCCCATAACCCAACAGTTGAGCCAACTGCATTATTATGAAACAGACATGAGTAATTTTAATATTGTTGATTTAGCTTTCCTAGAATACAGGGATAGATGGAATACCATTACTTCTGCATCTGCCAAAAATGTAAACTAAATCAAGAGCTCTGAGTATTTTTACAGAGGAGCATTTCCTCTTTTTGTCTGAACATTACCATGACAGGCAAAAACTTATTTAATTGCAAGTGCAAGAGGGGGGGGAGAGAATCTCTAGCCAGGAAATTTGGGTTACAAAACAATTGGTTTTGCAAATTCTATTTTACAAATTATAAAGAGATGGCTTAGTCCTTTCTCCCCTTTTTTCTTATCAAACTCAGTAAGAAAACATGATTAGTGGGTATGCGTAAGTGTAAAAACCTATTGATAGTGAATAATTTCTCATTAAGGCAACAATGTTAGAAAAGACTTGCATCTTACAAAAGGTTTGCTAAAATATCTGGTAGCTTTTGGGACAACAGAAAAAAGTGAAGCTGAAAACAAAACAAAAGAATAAATAAATTAAAGCCCAAAGATACAAATCAAGATAATTTTTCTAAATCTTCATTTTTGATGTTATTCCAATACATTTGCTCGTTGGTCTATAATAAATACAAAATCCCTGCTATACATAGACATTGTCACCAAGAGGCTTGCATTAAAGTGGAAGCGGGCATTTTTTGAATTATTATTCAGCTGCCCTGATTGTAAACAGGGCCAACTAAAATGACTCATTAGGCCAGAGGAAAGTATCCTTCCCTCCTCCAGACAGTCTGGGAAGCCTCCCCTGCCGTTGGCCATACAGTCTGGCCTAATGCGCAGTTAGATCCAGAGCATAAGGAGATGCCACGCTACCCCCTTCTGAATTAGGGGGCCCAGCTGGGGTGCCGTGTGACCCACACGTCTAGAACCACAGAGAGAAATAACCGACGAGACGAAACGTATAGCACCGAGTCACCCGTACAATTAAAGGGAGCCTTCAGAAGAAATGACAAAGCCGAGGGCTAAAGAGCGGCGGAGGAGGAGGAGGAAGCGGGGGGGGGAGTTTGCTAGAATACCTCTGTGAAAAAGCAGGTCTTTCAACCGAGCATCTTTCAAAGTGGTAGCGTTAAGCTCCTCGGCGGGCATCCTCGGGCGCCTCCTCCGCTCGAGTAAGAGCCCTGCTGTGAGCGGAGCATAGCTTCGGGCTCCGCGCGCGGCAGTCGAGCAACGCTTCGCCCGGACTCCCTTTGCTCGCCTAAGTAGCTGCGTCTCGCCGGGCCGACGACGGGACCCAGCCTTAGACGTTACTCGGCCGAGCTGCTCCCAACGGCATGGTTTCCGAGAGTTGCTGGAGAATCAAGGCCGCGAATGGGGAACCGGGGGCGGCAGGGAAGTCCGGGGAGGAAGAACTGCTTCTCCGGGGCCTTTCATTCTTCCCGGACGGAGGCGGAGCCCCCAAGACGCCTCCCGACCGCCCTAAAGTCACCGGCCGCGGTACCAAAGTCCCCGCGGCAAAAAACAAGGCAACGCGGACTGAGGCGCCGTTTTGCACCGACGAGCTCCCCGGGGAATAAGCCGCGCGCTCTCCGACTTCAAGCGAGGGAGAAGAGCCACCCGCTCAAACAGAGCGCCGTTTATTTTTAAAGGCTGGCGAAGGGAGGGAGAGAAAGTTGGGCAAGGAGCGAGGAGAAAGCAAGCCGAAGGCGACAACCGCTCTTACCAACTTCCCGCACGCAACTGCCCTCGGCTGCCCGCTTCGCACTTTCAGCCAAGCCCAGCGGAGACTTTGCGAAGCTTCTCTTACCTTCCGCCTTTCTGCTCCAACGCGACGTGCGTCACTCCCAGCCCCGGGCGCGGGGATCGCAGGAGCCGCTCTAGGAAGAGCCTTGGCAGGGCTGCCTCCCCGCTCTCTGGCTATTGGGAAATGCTTGCACGTGTCCACCGCCGGCGGCTGGGCGGCGCGCGGCTGAAGCCGGTTGCTTCGAACAGCTGCCCCGCGTTGCTACGGTAGTTGCAAAGATCGCTGTAGCCTCCCGTCCCGTCGCCCGGCCGCCGCCGGCCGATTTCTGTACGAAGCGCTTAGGCTTAGGGAATTTAAAAGGATAGTTGGCTGCCTGCCAAGCTTTGAGGCAATCGTTTGCCTTTCCGGCTTTTCAAAAAAAAAAAAAAAAAAGAGGAGAGAGGGGTGATAGACGTAAGCGTGTTTCGGTGGAATTGGGTTCATTGACAAGTGTTTCATTTGATGAGCCTTTTTCAGTTTCCTGGCCAGGTTTGTTTCCCCACTCTAGCTGGAAATAAAACGTATGAGACAGCGACCTACCTATTCCGCTCTCCAATTTGGAACAAATAGTCACGACTTCTGCATGCAGTGCTTTTTTTGTTTAAAAAAAAAAAAAAGGTGCCGGAACTCACCCATGTCCTACAACCCGCCTTGCCTACCCTACAAGGTTCCATCCAAAAAAGGTGCCGGAACTCCGATCTGGGCGTTCTATGACCAAAAAAAAAAAGCCCTGTCTGTATGTAATTATATATAGTCCTCTCTGTATCTTGGGCTCATATGTAATTATAACCTAAGCCATTAAAAGTGGATCTCTCTGAACAGTCTAATTTAAACTCCATTTAACAGTAGATAAAGAAATGATTTGGATTCAAAAGACCTAATCAAGACACCCAGCTGTCATTTTACTTAGTATAATCTAACACAATTTGTGCCAAGTTCTTAAGGAAAAGAAGCAGCATAGCTATATGATACTCCTCTTTTTCAGACTTGGGTTTGGCACCATAGACTAACAGGTTTTCTCCTACAATGTCTACGAGAATAGTTTTGAATAAGCACAGGTGGAATTAAAATAACAAACTTTCTTTTACAAGAGAGGAAAAGTGGAAAAATTATCCTACAGGAGGGTCTGAGAGATTTGTAACAGACTACCACAGCACCACATTCATCTTTTTTTTAAAAAAAAACCATCATTATTTGTTTATTTAGCCTTGTGAGATTGATCTCTATAAAGTTGGGGAAAGAGGGAGAGAAGTTGAGTAGAAAGAATCTTCAAATCATAGACCTTTCAAGTATTCAAACAGGAAGCAGCATTATTGAAATCATTTCATTTTTTTCTTCATTATATTACCTTTTAATCATCAGAAAACTGGCATACATTATATGGGGCCAAACCCCTATAGGCTAGCCGCTAGAGAAAGGGTCTTCAAAATTGGCCCTTTTATGACTTGTGGACTTCAACTCCCAGAATTCCTCAGCCAGCATGCCAGCATTCCTCAGTCATAAAAGGCCAAGTTTGAAGACCCCTGCACTAGAGGAAAGAGAATACAATCTTGAAAAAGCAATGCAGGATCAAGTATGGAAACATAAAGTGAAATGAGATAGAAATGGAAAAGGCACAAGAAAGGGACTCAACATAATCCCTGCCTTGATGCTGCTTGTTGGAAGAGAGGTCCCAGGGAAATGGGCAGGCTTTCAAGGTTCTGTTACGGTAGAATTCCTATAATCCTTGCACTGTCTCTTTCCTGATTGGGCTTTCCTCAAAGAGCTACGGTAACATCTAGGTTAGAAGGAAGATGTCAGATGAGGTGCTCTCTAGAAAATACTATGAGTGGTGTCATCAGGAACTACCAAGGAATTACCCCATGGCAGGAAAGAAATCCAGGATATGAAGATGGTGTGATGTGTGACTCCAGTCACACTGGCTCATGTCCCGTATTCATCCATGCATCTGAGCCAAGGTGAGCCCTGAAAGAACAACTTTCTCCTATTCTGTCTTCTGTCTGTTTGACACACACACACACACACACACACACACACACATACCTATCTACTATATACACATTACTCCTATTTTCCACTTGATCATTCTGGGCATTAATTTCCATCAACTGGTCTTTAAATTCTGTAGACATCACATGAGAAAAGGTTTTGGCATTTGTAGGGAAACAGAACTCATTCTACCAGTGTCTTATCTTGTCTTTTCTCTTCTTTCTCTTAGCCAGGGGAAATGGAAGACAGATGAGGTTATAAGAATATTTTTTTACTTTTCAAAATTTATAATTTTTAATGGGGTGTAGTAAGAGGCCTAGGCAGGTGCCAAGGGGTCCTGTGTCTTGCAAACACATTAAAGTTGAGGGAACATTTTAAAAAGTAACAAAAAGAAATGTGACTGTTCCTCTTTTTATCATTTCAAATAATATTTTAGTTTTAATGTGATTAGGTGTGAGCAAGTAAACAGATGGCACCAGCTTGAAGATTAGAAACAGAAGCCAGAAGAAATAAGTTTGGAGGGAGGATTTAAAATGAAAGTCAAGTGTTTAGGCATCTATATTAATTCAGAATTAAAGCCTCTTTAAAAATGATGTTATTAATACCTACTTTGAAAACTAACATATTTTTTAAAAAAAAATCTTTCCAAGGCTTGACTTAAAATCTCATTTCATAGATAAACACAGCTGTACTTGATCCACACCATCCACATGGATCCACCCACAGGCTATATACTTCCATGAAATGCCTCATCTGGCTGAGACCATTATGCTTTGCAGAAAGAATGAACACCACCCTTTCAAAAGCTGTTTTAAGATTAAGATTGAGATGTATCCACATGGACACGGAAGATCAAGTTTTGGTAAAATTTAATTTGTAAATTTGTACTGAAATTCTAACTGTGCAAATGAGAATAGTAAGCATACACAACTTATCTATTTTCAAACTTCACAATCATGATGATATATATGTGGATTGGAATTACTCAGAAAAAAGAAAATCTGTACAACACATTTTGTCAGCCTGATTTCCTTGGAAGGTTATATATGGCAGTCTATGTCCTTGGAACAACAAAACCAAGAGAGTGGACACAAACAGTCAAACACAGATGGAGAAGCAATCCATCTGAGAAGTGTTAGTGTGTAATCTCAAAGGCACTACATATTAAATGTTTACATAAAACATTTGTCTAAAATAAAGAAATACAAACAGCCTACATCTAAATATGCTATTAGAATTGTGAAAACATACTGAGAATATTTTAGATTCGTGTCATGGCCTAAAGCTACAACACAGTTATACATTTTCTATTCACTGTTTGTTAAGAGAAGCCTTGCCTCCCCAACATGAATATTTTGTACTATTGTACTGTCCTCTACTTATAATAGTTTGTTTAGTGACTGCTTAAAGTTATAACGACATTGAAATGGTCATAGGATTAAAATTCAGATGCTTAGCAACTGGTTCATATTTATGATGGTTGCAGTGTCATGTGATTAACCTTTGCGACGTCCTGACAAGCAAAGTCAATGGGGAAGCCAAATTCAATTAACAACCATGTTACTAAGTTAACAACTGCAGTGATTCACTTAACAACTCTAGCAAGGTTGTAAAATGAGGCAAAACTCACTAAACGAATGTCTCAACAACAGAAATTTTGGGCTCAGTTGTGGTTGTAAGTCGAGGACTACCTGTACTGAAGAAATAGTATATACCAGTGGTGGCGAACCTATGGCACGCATGTCAGAGGTGGCACTCGGAGCCCTCTCTGTGGGCATGTGCGCTGTTGCCCCTGCCCTGCCTCCCCCCGCAACCCCCTCCTCACCAGCAGCCTGCCCGGAGGAGAGGCTCTCCCAGGCACAGCCCATGCAGAGCAGCGCAGCCAAGCACATGGCAGCCGGGCAGCAGGGGCAAGACTCTGCCCTCGTGCCCCATCATGTGCAGATGATGCTGCGGGGTGCAGCCGGAGGGCATGGCTGCCATGGGGCTGCAAGGCTGCCTGGGCGATCTGTGGTGAGTGGCCCTGTGGGTGGGTAGAGCAGGGGCAGAGTGGGGCCGGGCTGGGGGGCGGGCCGGTTTTTGGGCACTCGGTCTCTAAAAGATTCGCCATCACTGGTATATACTATATTTAAAAAATACTTGTTACAAAGCATGATTTTCCTAGCTTGAATTTTCCTTTCTAACTAAAACATTTTTAGATAGATGAGGAAAAGTGATCACACATCTATTAGATCAGGGCTTTTCAACCAGTGGTACGGGTACCACCTGTGGTACATTGGCATCTGGCAGGTGGTCCGCAACCATCCTAGAAAAAGTAGCAGGGGAGGAGAATGAGCTGAACCAATGGCAGCACTGCACAAGCCTGAGCAAGAGATGGCTGGAACTGCAGGGCTGTCAGGGCTCAGCGGAAGTGCCAGGATCAGCGCCAGGCTCCAGCTGGAGCTCGGCACTGATCCTGGCGCTTCTGCTGAGCCCAGAAGAACCGCCGATCAGCTGGAAAGCAGCACTGATCCTGGTGCTTCTGAGCCCAGAAGAAGCGTCAATCAGCTGGAATGTTGCAACATCTTCAGGATCTTGTGATTTACATTCAGATGCTTGGCAACTGATCCATATTTATGACAGTCACAGTGTCCCAGGGTCATGTGAAGTGACCAAAACCTGCTGCAACCACCCAGCAGATGGGGGGAATAAAAACCAAACACCCCCCACCTCACCCCCACTGCTAATCCTCAACAGAAATGCTCACAACAATGAAAACCTCAGACAGGAGGAAGAGCGCCGCCGGGCCGGCAGGCAGGTGTCTTGCTCGGCTATGGCTTGGGGGGCACTTTTTTCAGTGCCATTGTAACTTCGAACAGTCATTAAGTGAACTGTTGTAAGTTGAGGACTACCTGTACTTTATCACTTTTTTCCTTTTGGGGGGGGTCATCAAGTTTTTGACACCTTGCTAGGCGACTGGTGGTACTCAGATATTGCCATATCCTAAAAATGGTACAATGGGTGAAAAGGTTGAAAAGCCCTGTATTAGATAATTGCCACACAACTATCTCCCTAGATAACATGCCAAAACATCCAACTCTCCAAATAAAAAATTAGAGATTACAGTATTTTTGAAACAAGGCTGCAACACAGAATATATTTTCTTGTGGAAAAGTCTTGTTCTATAAATCTAGTGTTCATTTGTCAGTGTTCTGTGTGCTCCCCAAGATAACAAAGGGCCACCTACTTACTTCATAATGGGAAAAATTCAATTTTGAAGCTATAATCTCAATATGTGGATTATTTTAAAAAACATTTCCTTATACCCTCATTAATTAAAAAATTATCAATTTAACAGAAAAAATTCAATGACAAATGTGTGGCCTTAGATGCTACATCACTGCATATACATACCTACATTTTTCATGAAGAAAATACAGTATCAGTGAAAGAACAGAAGAATTACACAATATCAAACATTAGAGGGGTATTTCCTAGAAAAAATATCAGATCTTAAATTCTAGACTGCAGAACAAGCTAAAGGAGGAATGAGAGAGACCTATTTTTAAAATATAAAATGGATCCTGAAGCTTAATTCACAAGAATTGAAATGAGGCGGTAAATGCCTACCATTAACCTAATGTCATGGATCAAAGTGCCTTTTTGCTTTTTGTGATTAATTTAGCAATCTGTCTTTTACCTATGATGCCTTCCATAGGGATAGTACTTAGTGGACTTGGTTGATTTCAGAAACGTAGAAGGATTGGTTAATTTTATTTTATTTATTTTATTTTATTAAATTTCTATACCGCCCCTCTCCCGAAGGACTCGGGGCGGTGTACAGCCTAAACTTTAAAAAACATATAAATATACAAAATTTAAAATAATTAAAAATAAATTAAATCATTTGGCCAAAATCCTAAAACCCAAAACATACAAAATTTAAAATCTTAAAAAATACTCAGAAGCTTCTATGCCAGGCCGGCCTGTCGGAAAAGGAATGTTTTTAGTTCCCGACGGAAGGTGCGTAAATCTGTTATTATACGGAGTTCGGGGGGGAGCTCGTTCCATAACGTGGGAGCTCCCACAGAGAAGGCTCTCCCCCTGGGGGTCGCCAGCCGGCACTGTCTGGCCGACGGCTCCCTGAGGAGGCCCTCTCTGTGGGAGCGTACCGGACGGCGGGAGGTATTTGCTGGCAGTAGACGGTCCTGTAAGTATCCGGGTCCGATGCCATGGAGCGCTTTAAAAGTGGTCACTAACACCTTGAACCGCACCCGAAAGACCACCGGCAACCAGTGCAAATACTTGGATGGGAAATTCTAGGGTTACTGGATGGATAGGAAGTTAAAACAAGGTAGCAGAAGAAGACAACAGCAAACAGCATTTCCATAATACAACCAAGAAAAACTGCATGGATGCAATCATTAGAGTCAAGCTGATCTACTTTTTCAAAGTTGATTTGATGAAGTATTAACTTTTTAATCTTCAATTTATGACTAAAATCAGGATTTCATTCTAACAGAAAATAAATAAATCCTTTTTTTTCCTTTTGATTTCTTTT
Source organism: Bothrops alternatus (assembly GCA_034064705.1). NCBI lineage: Eukaryota > Metazoa > Chordata > Lepidosauria > Squamata > Viperidae > Bothrops > Bothrops alternatus. The sequence continues at coordinate 8,404,776 of JARGCV010000079.1, read as the reverse complement.
CTTCCCCTCACAAATGAGAAAAGAGCATAAATAAATACAAAAACAAGATTCCAAAGTATCCTTGAGGCATTATAGTTAAAACAACTGAAACCCAGTTTACATTTATGTAAGCAATACAAGTCAAGGAAGCTATATACTGTATAATTCAAAGAAAGCAAAGTTTCTGATAAGCAAGATTTATCTAGAATATTTTGTGAGAGGCACATATTTTACCCACCAAACAAGTAGACTTTTCCCATCAAGATTAGATGGCAAATAAGATTAAAGTTGGCATGTTTAGGGAATTGTGTTTTGTAAATATTTCCTGTAGAAGTGTAGAATATCACCTTATTTCTTTAAACAAAACTTGTCTTTGATTTATTTTATTTATTGATCAAATTTTAAAACTGCTTATCTCCCTGGCAGAGGGATTCTGGGCAGATAAAATATCAAACCATAAAAACAGTATATAAAATTTAAAAGGCAAGGATGAATTAACAATCAGAGGGAAAGCTGATTTAAAAAGTAGGGAGAGGGTGCTAATCACCCCATGGCTCTGTGCGTCTATGAGCAAGACCGCAGAGTTTTTATACTTTTCCAGAAGGCCAGGAGAGAAGAGGGCCCGCCTCACCTCCAGTGGGTGAATGTTCCACAGGGTGAAGATAAGGGCAGAGAAGGCTCTTTTCCTGGACTCTTCCAGTCAGAATCCTTTAACTGAAGGGGTCTGCAACATGACTTCCCTGCCTGATTGGATAGGAAAGACTGATGTAATGGGATGTAGACAATTCCATGGGTATATATAATAGTAAATGTATTGTTGTGTCCTGAGCCTGCAAAAGCAGGCTCGGGACGTTGCATTGGTCCCAGGCATTCCAAAAGCTGCCCGGGACCAGACAGAGCGACGCCAGCCTTGTGCGCATGCGCAAGGCATGAAAACACTCTGTTCCTATTGGTTGACATTGTCCAGGTTTCTGGCCATATAAAAAGGCCTGTGTGCCTTTTGCTTTTGCTTGGTTGTTGTAGTACGAGAATAAAGCGTTTGTTTAACATCGCCATGTGTCTTCATCATTCGCACGCGAACGAAGTACACAAGATGTATTATGTTTTAAAGTTTGTTATAGTTTTATACTCCATTTCTGGAATATAAAATAATACATGTATACTTTTTTATTTTAAATAAATGCCTTTTGCGTTTATTTTAGTGCCCGTAATATAGTACCTAAGGCCTGAGACATGTTGATTTGTACAGTAATTGTTTCTCACACTAGGGATCACCTCTCCATATGTTTTTGATTTCCTCAGAGGAAGGGTGCGACAGAAATGTAATAAACAAATTAAAATATGACTAAGGCATTTCTCATTGCCGATTAATACAGCATAATGTAGAGAAAAAAGGGAATGTGTAGCCTGGCTTGTGATAATTGATTCAAGTTTTTTCATGTGAGACAATCCCTAAATGCCAGATTGGGCAAGAATCAAAATTCTGTGTAGGCAAAATTCTGTGTAGGCAATTCTGTGTACTTTCATTCAGTTCAATTACTGGCTAATTCAGTCATCCATTTGATTTCTTTATAATCCTTAATCAGAATGGCCCAAATGATTTCCTCCTTTTACAGGAATCACATTTCTTTGCATTATGGCTACTTGGTGAGATGAGCTAATATCTTTGGCTGTGCCAGACTTCCTTATGAAGTAATAGGAAAAACCACACATGCCAAGCCAGTCAACAAAAAAGACTGGAAATAAAACTGTTAATTGAGCAGGTGCCTTTAGTACGTAGCACTCCTTTTTATATTTCTGTGATGTGGGTTCATCTGGAGTATGGATGTGTGTCAACTTGTGGAGCAACATGCCTTAAGACAGAGGAACTGAACAGCCAGGTGTGCCTTATAATAGCTCTTTGATCTCTAGCCAGTTCTTCTGTAGCATTAAGCCTATGTCTGAACTACAGCACGTTAAAATATAAGTGAGAGGATACTCTGAACTATTCCATAATGCAAAGAACAAGAAGGGGGGGAAATGCCAACCCACAAATTTTACTATATGTGTCACACAGATAAAAATAAGATTTATAGCCCACCCTCATTTTGTACAATAATGGTCCTGCCTCTGTTTTCTTCCAAAACAGCAGCCCTTGGAGGTGAGAGAAAGTGACTGGCCAAAGTCACCCATTCAGGTTTTATGCTTAAAGGAGAATTATAACTCACACTCTTCCAGGGTGACAATCTTTATAAAACACTGGTTGTAATTAGTTCTGCAAAACTTCATTGGAATTCTCAAGGGCTGCTGAGACTTATCAAAATGATGCTTCTATGTTTCAGAATTTTCCTGGTGATATCTGTATATAGGTCATGTGGTTGTCTGTGCAGCAACTTTTAGGGACTCTAATAATATCATTCAATCTGACACAGTTTTCACTGTGTTGTTGTTTAATTTACAGAAAAATATTAAAAATATTAATTCATACAAACCCATCAGCAATGTTTATTTGCGTATTTAGCACCCAGACTTTACCATTTAAATAAAAACTAGACTTAGTAAAGAAGAATTTCAAGATGTTGGCAATGTATTTTATGCAAGCATTCTTGTACTTTATTTGATGTACAGCACAGTTGATCATGACTGAATATCAAGCATGAATCCTCTATTCCTATTTAAGAAGTGACAGGGTTTAGGATTTACCTAAATGACCAAATTAATGACCAAAAGAAGACTCCATCCTCATTCTTTTCTTTTCATTCAAGCAGTAACAAAAAAGATGTATTAGAGATCTGCATTAAAAATCTGAGACAGCACCTCATTTATTATCTTTCCATAGAAATATCACAGCTAAAAATGAATAACAAAGACAGAATTAGCAGGGATGCCACCATTCCAGCATCTCTGCAATGCAAGTATTTTATTAAAAAAAAACTAAAAGCCATGTTGTTGAAATATATGTCACTAAACAAACCATTAACAGCATTTTACTTACAAATGGAGTATTCACTTTACTTCTAAAATTAGTCCCTTTGGGGTTAGTGCTGTAGCTCATAAGAGGTAAAATATTCACTTGCCTAAACTGAATTGTTAGCAAGTCATCTGACAGAGATGGTGAAAGAGAAACAGAATATAGAGTACTAAGGAACTATAGATAGTATGTGCTTCTAAGATGACTTGTTCTAAATAGAAATATCATAATGACACTGTAAGATTGGAATATCAGATTCTGTATTTTTCCTCAAACAGTAGTCATTTGATGCTAACACCTATCATTGCTCATGATAAAATGATTAATTTTAATGTTCTCTGTCGCATCATTATTTGTTAAAAAAAAATCCCCTAATTTAACCTTAAACAGAATTCAGAAAAGGCCAAAACAGGTCTTAGCTGCACATGTGTCTTTTATATCTAAGTAATTGAATATTTAAAAACAAAAAATCTCTGCGCTAGATAGTAATGCAGTGGTTTCACTTTTCCTACCCGTGACATTTATTAGATCAGAAGTTGCTTGGATAACAGCGATTTGCCAAGTCCACTTACTGCAACAAACAAGTATTTTAGAAGGATCCTTCTGTCTAGACTCAGTATATTAACTATGTCAACATTGCTTCTAAAGGCAGGGTTAAAGGGGCTTTTAGGGTTTTTATTACTGTTTTTTTAAAAACCAAATTGACTCACTCATTTCAAACCACCTTCTATTGAAGCTACCTTGTCTTGATAGGAAAGTGGAAAACACCTGCTGTTTTTAAAACTCTGCTGAACTTTGCCACAGTTAGAAACTAGACATTTCATGGTATTGTGAGCCAGCTAAAACCACACAACAACAGACGCTTCCTGACTCACTCAAATGCAGAAAGTATGCACAGTTATTGCAGACAGCTCTGAGCCACCCCTGAGTGTTGATTCCAACCACAAAGGAGAAGCAAGAATGCCATATGTCTGTCTGTGCAATACTTCATAATCTTGCTTTGGGTTTCATAGTGTGTCTGGCTGAGAGAGAAAAACATTTTTCTGCCAGTTCCACTTAACAAAAGCTTCAAAGTATTAAAAATTATGAATGTAATTAATTAAATGTGGCATGCATAAATATTACTCAAATATTAAACAGCCTTCCCAGCTTAGAGTAATTGAAATAAAATTTATTTATTTACAGTCATTATTTACTTTATACAGCCCAGTACTGTATTGATTTTAAACTTGGTTTTAGACTTGAATCAGGGATGCCCAAATTTTCATGGAGGGTAACTTTGTGTTACTTACACTGTCCCTCATCCCAACCTACTTCATAGGGTTGTTGTTATGAAATATTTTCATATATGCAATCTTGAAATCCCAGTGAAAATGTGGGCATAAGAAGCGATAAATATGCTATTCATATTTGTTATTCCTGTGACATTCAGACAGCTTTGTTAATTCTCTACATCTTTATGTACAGACTGGGAAAAACTGAATTATTTTTTGATGGATGAAATAGAAATAACCTAATTACTGGAATATATATAAACAGTATAAAATTAAATGGCCTTGAGCATAGGATAGAAACAAGTAAGCTGCCCAAGGAAGAACAAAAATCTGCAATGAGTGAAAAGCTAGACATGAAAATAAGCATAAACTGGATCTTGTAATACAAATAAATCCTCAACTTATGATCACAACTGGGACCAGAATTTCTGTTGTTCAACAAGATGGTTGTCAAGTGAGTCACGTCTGATTTTATGACTTTTTCTGCCATGATTGTTAAGTGAATCACAAGATTGTTAAGTGAATCCAACTAACTTATCAGAAGCTGGCTGGGAAGATCTCAGATTGTAATCATGTGACCATGGGACTGCTGTAAGAGTCATTAGTGTGAGACCTGATCATAAGTCACTTTTTTTTCAATGCCACTGTAATTTTAAATGGTTGCTAGATGAATGGTTGTAAGTCAAGGACTATGTGTAAAGAGGATTGAAGCAAGACTATGCTCTGTTAACAGTCTGCATTTCAGAAAGCCTGCAGGGAGAAGATGAACTGTGGAGGTTGTAAATAGCCAAGGTGAAGAAATAAGCTATTAATGGCCAGATCTTGTTGCCACTTACAGTTGATAGCAAGCTACATCTGTGTTTTTAAAGAAGAGGAGGCCCCAGAACACTACAACACCACTGCCATTCTGTGTTTCAAAAGCAAGAATATAATCTTCTTTGAACCTCCACCAAATATGATGGGAATTGAAAGCATATGTTTATTAAAACTGGATAGCTGGAACTTTGATATGACAAATTCTTCTTCTAGTGTTGCTCTGGATCTTTTGGGGCCTACTCAATGAGCAATATTAGTCCAATAATCTTCTGAAATAATAGCTTGATAAGGTCAGAATCAGACCTCATTAATAACCTATTCTTAACACTCATAAGATTTAAGAGTATACTTTCCCGAATCTGGCTTCTATGTAAAAATATTTCTGAAGACTTTATGAGAAACATTTTCCACTGGTTTCACTTACTGGGAGAATAAAAATTCCATCTCCTGTTTAGAACAATCTATTCTAATCACATGACTAAAGTTAAAAGAATTTAAACCTGGCGAGCTCCTAATCCTTAGTAAGAAGAAGGATTTTGTGCCAGGTTTAATAAATCTTCAAGAAAAAAAGTTTTAAGTTCTTAACTTCAGCAGTGGCATAGGCCAAACACAGCACAGTGTAAACCCCCCCCCCACATTCAACAATAGCACTCTATTCCTCTTTAACAAAAACTGTCTATGGAACACTAGACCCCCACAGATCGGATCCTTTGTCCACTTTTGCTAAAAAGATGAAATTTACCAGTAGGTTATCAAGTTTAGCAGAAAACAGCAAACATTTCTAGAATATCCTGATTATATTGTAGACTCTGAAAAAGGGGAGGAAGGGAAGATGAAGTTCCTTGTGAGTTTTTTACAATATTGATATCTATGTATCTGTTTCTTATATGAAGCCCATATGGTCTCTGATCCAGAACCAGACCTTCTTGTTTTCATTACTTCTACAGCATTTGGTGTTTTCCAACTATGGGATTCTTAAAGATTATGAGATTTGCTCTCTCTTTTGTTTTGGAAGTTAATGGAGAGCTTCCTTAGAAAAGAAAGGGCATGTTGATGACATTTGTCTACTGTTAGCCTTCTTGCCCCAAATCATGAATCATCGCTTAGATCCAAAGGGGGCCTTCTGTGAATGAAATGACTTTTCAAACCACAGAAGGCTTCTCATCTAGCAAAGCACTTCTGTTGGCAGAATTCACCAGTACTACCCTTCAATCCACTTGCTCCCCAGGAAATCTACTCCAAAAGGCTGAATAACATAAACATAACTGGCCATTTTTTTCACCAGTCAGAACATTGTAAGAAGAACTTCACTCACGGAGCTTTATTCTCTTTTCACTAAGCCAATGACAAATATGCCCTTCTGATCCCAATTCCTTTTTCCACAAACCCATCACACAAATACCCCCATACATCCATCTATGGACACTCACTCCTACACATTATCGTTCATTGTCATTCAAAATGAAATTCAGTGGTGAAAAAAGTAAGGTTCTACATTAAGGCAAGAAAAACCAAATGTACAGGTATAGTACAGGGAGTGCCTTGTTTAATAGTAATAACGGTGAGAGGGATCTCAGAGTGCTAATGGACAATCACTTAAATATGAGCCAGCAGTGTGCTGCAGCTGCCAAAAAAGCCAACTCAGTGCTGGGCTGCATTAACAGAGGGATAGAATCAAGATCACGTGAAGTATTAATACCACTTTACAATGCCTTGGTAAGGCCACACTTGGAATATTGCATCCAGTTTTGGTCACCACCATGTAAAAAAGATGTTGAGACTCTAGAAAGAGTACAGAGAAGAACAACAAAGACGATTAGGGAACTGGAGACTAAAACATATAAGGAATGGTTGCTAGAATTGTTATGTCTAGTTTAACGAAGAGAAGGATGAGGGGGGACATGATAGCAGTGTTCCAATATCTCAGGGGCTGCCACAAAGAAGAGGGAGTCAAGCTACTTTCCAAAGCGCCTGAAGGCAGGACAAGAAGCAACGGATGGAAACTAATCAAGGAGAGAAGCAACCTAGAACTAAGGAGAAACTTCCTGACAGTTAGAACAATCAACCAGTGTAACAACCTACCTTCAGAAGCAGTGAATGCTCCAACACTGGAAGTTTTAAAGAAGAGACTGGACAGCCATTTGTCCAAAATGGTATAGGGGGTTGGACTAGATGACCTCCAAGGTCCTTTCCAACTTTATTATTATTATTATTATTTATATACATAAAAGAATAAACAAAAACCAATCTGCAAACGCCTACTAATGCCATCACAACATTATTAGTATCAATGATTTAAGAAATGGGATCTAGGTTCCTCAGATGCAAGAAAAGGGATGAGTTTGAAGAGAAAGCATCATGTCTTCTGAGTAAGAGGATAATACACTAGACTGCAGCCACCACTTACTGATAAAAAAAATGTAAATCTGTGAGTTTTATGATACCCTTCTGCAAATAAGGTTATGTTTGAGGCTGATGCTTTGCAACAATCCAATTTTCCATTTATTAAATCAAACCACCTAAAATTTAAAAGATAAACTCAGGGAAGTCTTCTAGGAATCAGTTAAAATGTCAAAGGGACATTGCTGTTGTTAAACACTAATATCCAAACTGTACTAGTATATTAATTGGAAGCTGAAAATTACAATTTTCCCTAGTCTACAATGTTGCCTTTTAAAATGTACTACTGTAGAGAAAAATATAAGCTGACAAAAAAAAACCAAGCCAAACCAATCCATTGACACATTAAAAGATCTATCCCAGCATTTATTGCCTACAAAGAGAATAAATCAATTTTTCGCATAGGTCTTCTGACTGTACCTTCAAGCATAGTATGCCTACATTTTCTGCCAGCAAATTAACCTGAAGGTATTTGTCTTGGGAAGCAGACATTACTTGTAGAAGTTTTTCCTATAGGATTATAAACATGGCATGATGAGAAAAATAAAACAATGCCCATTCTAAATCAATCTCAATGAAACATGTGCAATATAGCAAATTATTTTCTTGAACATTTTTATTGTGGGGATGATTCCTATTCTTTTAATTGCAATCAAACAGACAGTGTGATATTCAACTACATATTATTTATACAAAAATAGGAATTTTAAATGCTAATTGTCAAGGCTTCTCTACTCGATTCAGCAGTAAATGACAATTTTTTGACACTTTGCATTTAGCACAGTTCCTTGGATGAACTAGGCAGAAGCCTCCCTCTTATATAGTAGCTCAGCTATCTATATCAATAGCAGGAGTGGGCAACTATGGTAACTTTACGATCTATGGACTTCAATTCCCAGAATTTCTGAGCCAGCATGTCTATCTCAGGAATTCTGGGAGTCGAAGTCCACAGGTCATAAAGTCACCATAGTTGCCCATCCCCGAGCTATAGCACTATACCTACAGTACAATCTTTACTGCAGAGATGAATGAAGTCATACAAAATAGCTGATCCCCACTGCCAAAGTGAGGTGAGGCATAAGACTCTTATGCCTGCCATGCTTTAAACTTGTTCCTATCATCTGCTTTTCCTTAGCAAGTCATCAGTGTGGCCTTGCAGCTGAGAAATAGTCTGTGTTTTAGATACCTGCCTTCTCTGGCTCCCACCTCAACCTTTCCCTAATACATTGGAAAAAGAAAACTTAGCTTGAATGGTTTAAACAATTTAATGACATGAAAAAGAGAAAGTTTAATTAATGTCACCTCAGTAAAAATTAACCTGCCTTAAAACCCGGACTTCCCCAAACTCGGAGATGATAATGCTTCTGTCCACCTAAATCTGCATCTGGTTTGAGAGGAATTGAATGCATTGTTTCGATTTGATGAGGAGCAAAGTTTTCAGGTATTAACATAGTTAATGTCAACCTTATTGTTAGCAGTTTCTTAATTGTTGTGGCACAACTACACTATTTTACTACTATATTTAACAGACCATTATTTTATTTCAAAAACAGAAATGGGTCCCAATAACTTCTGTTTTCAATACATCACTTGGTAGTACAATACTAGTATTAAGCCAATGATAAACATTATGTATGCTTTTCTGCCTGGGAATATGTCATTTGCACCATATTTTGTGTATCCAAGACAAACTGAAGATTTGTTCTAAACAGATAGCTTTAAAGTATTGCCCTGCTAAAGAGAAAAACTGCAACAAACAACACAATATCCCTATTAAACAGGAAAATTCTCCTTCATAACATTATAAATATGTATTCCTTATATAAATGATGTGGTAAACAAATTCATATTCCACCAGAGACAATTCATTTGATATCCTAAAGCCATGTGTTTTGTGATAGTTTACGTAAGATATGCCATATTTGGGCTGCAAAACTCCAGACAATTACTATACCCAAAAGCCTATCATTTTGCTCCCATTTAGTAAATGGAGAGATTGCTATCTAAATATGGTATGCCTAAATTAAAAATGACATTTCTATTGGATAAGGAAATTATAGCCTAACACTTCAGGGGGCACTTGGCAATTCATAATCAAGCATCATAAACTGTTAAGATTTCAGATAACTTCATCAGATTAAAATATAGCATATTGTAATCAAGTTCTTAACCTATATAGTCCTCCAAATATTTTTTTAATAAGATTCCCTCTCTATCAACTGTTTCATCCCATAGTTGGTGAATTTAGCCATCCATTCTGATCTGCTCATTTGAAAAATAAAACACCCAATCAATAACAATGCAAGTTGTGCTGAGCTAAATGTTGCCTACTATCAAAATTGAGCTCCTCTAATTGT